>CM035270.1:53094-118626 GCA_020226075.1 Hydropotes inermis
GCCCCTACTTGTTGGTGGCCGGTGCGGGCATCTGGGGTACTTTTCTGCTGGGAGTTGCTTTTAGGCACGTAATCTGTGGGCCTTATTTAATTTTTCCTCTCAGTTAGGTTGCCCTCCGAGATTTGAAAACTTCCCTCAGACCCGCCAGTGCGAGGGTTTCCTGGTGACTGGAAACTTCCTCTATTAAGACTCCCTTCCCAGGACGGTCTCCATCCCTAGCTCTTTTGTCTCCCTTTTTATCTTTTATATTTTGTCCTACCTCCCTTCGAAGACAATGGGTTGCTTTTATGGGCACCTGATGTCCTCTGCTAGCGATCAGAAGTTGTTTTGTGAAATTTGTTCAGCGTTCAATTGTTCTTTCGATGAATTTGTAGGAGAGAAAGTGATCTCCCCGTCCTATTCCTCTGCCATCTTGGCTCCTCCCACTTTTAAGTTTTTAATATTCCCTGAATACAATTTTATAGTCTTCAGACCCTCATGTGTGCGTGTGTGGGTGCTACGTTGCTTCAGTTGTGCCTGACTCTTTGTGACCTTATGGACTGTAGCCTGCCAGGCTTCTCTGTCCATGGGTTTCTCCAGGCAAGAATATTGGAATGGATTGCCGTGCCCTTCTCCAGGGGATTTTCCCGACCCAGGGATCAAAGCTGCATCTTTTCTCTCTCCTGGATTGGCAGGCAGGTTCTTATCCATTAGCATCACCTAGGAAGCCCAGATGATCAGGTGTCCACTTCTTTTTCAGGTAGTGTCATTGTACAAAGAAAATCAAATAATACAAATAGTGGAGAGAAAGAGCAAGGCTCTGTATTAATCTAACAAGTAATTCTTAGGCTCTATACTTCCCTAATCTGGGAAGTTTCTAAGAAATATCCCTTTTAGAATCAAATGCTCATTAAATATGAACAAATAAAACTGTTCTTTTTTTTTTTTAGATAAAAGGAATTTCCAAAATTACTGTTAATACTTAGATAATGGAGAGGACAGTGTCCTCAGAGTTTATGATCACAAGGTTTATGATCAGAAATTATTTAAAAGGTAATTAAATGTGCTGTGTTGTCCTGGATTGACCCCTAGAACAGGAAAGTGATAGAAGTGGAGAAGTTAGTGAAACATGATTAAAATCTTGTGCTTCTTTAAGAGTAATATAATCAATGTTCATTCCACAGTCTTACTACTAGTAATGTTAGATGATAACTATTAGGGGGGAATAATTGAGGAATAGACAGAAGCTCTGTATTATCTTGGCAACTTTTCTATTAATCTAAAATTATTCCAAAATGAAAAGTTAATTAAAATAATAATAATAATTATTCAGGTTCCAATATAAAAAATCTAGAAGCTACAGATTTATAGTCACGTGTCACTGAAGAAACCATGAAGCTTCTGAGTCCTCTCTGATAAAATAGAGTACCATTTGTTCAAGCTGTTGACCTGTGAGATTCAAATAAGACAGTTACTATGAACTACTTTGTAATGTCTAATTCAACAGGAAGATGTGGAATCTTGATATAAGCTTTATATTTTTAAATAGTATTTACACATACAAAGTGCACTGAACACTCTATCATAAGAATAAAATAGGTTTTAAAGTCAGGCTTTTAAGAAATGATGTCTTCTAAATTGCAATGAAACAGCTTCATTCATATTATCTAATTTGGAAACGTTTTAGCAAATATTTTTAGAGTAATAAAAATGACTATATTTTTTATACAAGTAACCCCAACCCTAAAAATTATTCTAAGAGTGAAATAAAGTGATGTAAGTTTTATGGAATAAGATGTTTATGCAACTCAGTCTACTATAAATTAATAACCAAATATGCTATGAATAAAACACTAATAACAAGGATGTACTTGGTGAAGAATTTTTACAGCATGTTAAATGAAAAATTGTGCAACCGTATTCATTAATAATGTATGAAGATAGTAGAGACTTTTTATTTTCAACATCCATTTTGAAATAATAACAAGAAATTTTAACATTAAAAATAAATTTTAAAACCCACAACATCATATTATTTATCACCTAAATATTTGTTCAGGAAAAGGTGATGTTTGAGGATAATTTTATTACTTATCCAGTGTAATTAATTTGTACTGGTGGAACCAACATGCTAACATAACATATAATCTTGCATTGTAAGTATTTTCCTGCTGTAAAGAAGCCACAGATAGCTAAATCATAGGCTTAGCCCTCCCTATCAGTTTTCCCATTATGGCCACGTTCTGGGAAACAAACTCACTCAGATGGACAATGCAGATAGTGGAGTGCAGTTTATTATACCAGAGGGCTCAAGGCAGAGTCTCCTCTTAGCCAAGGACCCTGACCAGTTTTTCTGAAAACCTTATATACTGTAAGTGTATGTGCCCAAACCACCTCCCCAAATTCCCTGAAACCAGTCTGAACAAAAGAAAAGAAAGATACAGTCAGAGTTAACCCATGATTCATATGCCTTAAGGCTAGGTAGTTAACAGTGGACAATTATCAATAGGCCTGTTGTCATATCCCCATAGGCATAATAGAATTTATGATTCTATTCAGTTACACAGACAATTAGGGTATTCTTTTAGGCAACAGAGAGTCTAGGTACGAATGCTGGGGCTCTTCCATCCAGGGGACCTGGTTTTCCAGCTGGTATGTCGTTTCTATAGATACTGGGCATATAGCTCAAAGTCCACAGTCCGGCCCAAGATGGAGTCCTGCTTTCAAGATGGAGCCTGTTCTGTCTGTTTCCTCCTTCATTCCCTTCAAATGTTTTTCTTGGAAACAGCTTGTGTTGTTCATATATCTGAGAAAATATCTCACGGATTTCCCTTCCCTGATAGCCACATTCTTCAGACGCTGGAGATGCACAGAAGATTGTGGACGACCCTTCACACTCAGAGCTGAGGGCTCTGAGCCATCTTTTGGACCTGGGACCCTGGAAAGTTTGCCTCCTGGCTCTTACCATTGCTCACTGTTTTCTTCCCATTCACTTTGGCAGCAACGTTATTCTAGCATTGTTCATTCTAAAATAATATAGAAATTTCTGTGTCTAATTTAAAGCTGATGTAACTATTATATAATAGGTTATATAATAGCATTATGAAATAAATATAATATTCAAAATTATATGAGAAATTAATAATAAGGATGTCATTATATGCAGTGTTTTCTAATTATATTTTAATATTAAATTAATAGATTAAAAACTCATTCTAATTACCTTCCAAGTTAAATTCTTGGAACCAACTGCATTTTTATCCAGCATTGTTATTTACTACAACAATAATAGCTTAATTTTTCATTTACTTAAGCATATTCTTTTCCTTTAGAGCCTGAAAAATATGTTCTCTTCAGATTTCAGATCTTTTTCTCTCTCCTCAATATTGCTCTGCTGATTTCCCTGAAAGTTTCAGCTTCTATACTCTTCCTATTTTGGGAATTTAGAAAAATAGCCTTTTAAAGTTCCTACCTGTGTCCTTACTGATGGATGCCTGAGCCTTTTTTCCTTCTGTTGTCTTAGTGATTTAGTTCATGTTAAGAGAGAGAAAAAGCCACAACAACCAGCACTAAGGTGGTTAGAAACCTCAGCCATTTAAATATTCTTGAATAATTCTGCAGCAGAAATTTAATGTTATTTATGACATCAAGTGTATATAAAGAAAATTAAATGAGCAAATTTGAAATCAGAACACTCTGCTCTGTCAGTTGAGTAAGACACTATTATCATTCATGTCCTTTCCTGAGCCATTCTTTACTGCTTTTTGTGGGAAATTAATTGCTGTATTACATATTACTAGTCTCTAAATAAATCACCTTCGTTCTACATATGTAGTCCACTTTTTAAAATCTGAAACACTAGGATGAGGGGTAAATGAATGATAAATATAACATATAAAGGAATAATAATTAAATGATAACAAATTAAGAAACAATAATGATAAATTTTAACATATCAAGAAACGGTAAATAAAATGCTATGGACTCGTTCTAATAAAAATACTCAGATGTTGCATTTTATAATTATTTGGATTTAACTTGAAGATAAAAGCCTGAGGTTAGCTCTAATTTCATTAGACTTGAATAGGAACACATAACCCTCCAAAAATGTTTGTATTCAAACTGCTGCTATATTTTCAACACCTAAATTATTCCAAGTCCTATCTAATTAAGTCCACATGTATTTTTTTTTTTTTTTTGGTTTCCAAATCCTTTGGTCTTGTCAACATATAATCTGCATTAAAAATAAACATTCTGAGGGCAAAAAGGTTTATAGACTTGTCCTAAATGTACACAATTAAGTGACAGACCACAGCTTGCCTTAAACTTGGTAGCCTGCATCACAATACCCATAATTTTACATACTACATCACAATTTAAAATCACCTGTGAATATGCAAAATGTGAATTATAAATCTCACTATGTGTCAGTCTCTTGAAAATTCTGATAATGATAATATCCTTCTCTTTATGAAGGAAAAAAAACCCATTCAACAGCTGGTCAAAATGTGAAATATAAAATTTCTAAGTCTTACTTCTACATCTAAGAAAGAGAGATGTTGCAATTCTGGTAGATGTGGTAGAGAACTTTCCCTACTGATTCTCAAACACTGTCTTCACCATGGTAACAATGTAAACATAAAGAAGCAAAATTTCCTCCTTGACCTGTAAGTTGAATTTAAAGAGGTTTCCCTGAGAGGTCATGAACCTTAGGATTGAATTTCAGTTTCCCTCAGGGTATGCAAATTTCCCATCATTACAATTTTCCAAGACACAGTTATTTATGGTTTGACTTGCTCAAGTGTTTGTAAAAATTTTATGACCTGAAACAATTAGTTTTTTTTTTTTTTTTTTTTGCTTCTCCTGGGCTTCTATTTGTAGGTGCTTTCAATTCCCTTCATATTCAGAAAGAGAAAACTCTAAATTAGGACAGACCATAGTCCTTTCCCAGACTGCAGTGGAGTGTTTGTTTATTTACTAAATGCAAAAGATGAGTTCTGGGATAAGGCACAGCATCGATCCATAAAGGCATGTACTGTGTGGGGACTAGAGCAACATCACGCTTACTAAAGAGTAACAACTTTTATGTGTGGATGTTTTTCATGCAAAAATCTATACATTAATCCAAAATCTGTTTTTCTTCTTTCAGCATTCGATATTGATATGCCATAATTTTAAAATCAAAAGTACTATTTCCAGACCTTAAAGATATTTTTCTCTTTTCATTTTTTTAAGAGAAAGATTGACAGTTTGTTTACTCTGATGGAATGTAGCATTGCAATTGAAGCTGGAGGGAAATTCAGGGCTTAGTTCATGAGGTCCCTGCAGAGTCTATACCAATGAGTGTGCCCCTCTATACACTCTTGTATTCTACCTATTTTTAATGCTTAGTCACACTCCCCAGAAAGAAGCAGTATAGAAGTGATATATCAGAAAGGTAAATAATAATTGCCTAGACTTCACTTGCGCATGGTATTAAGGGACAAGTGCTATTATATTTTCAATGAAATTTTAGATGTTTTTCCTGAGATGGAATAGCCATCTGACATGGGCCACTCTCACAGAGGGGATATTTTAAAATCATGACTCAACAGCAGGACTCCAGCAGTTAATCCTGGAACCCTGGTTTCTACTTCAAAACACATGTAGCATCTTCTATTTTATTCCAAGTCCTGATTTACTTAATCCTTTATTATTTGCTTCACCTAGAAGAAGTGAGTGGGATAAGAAATAATATTGTGATGATAGGGTGGGGCAGGTAATGTAACATGTATGTTATAGAAACAGGGTAAATTCAGAGAAACCTACAAATCAGAAAAGAGAGAGGGACACGAGGAGCAAAAAGCACAAAGAGTGCATGAAATAAGAGGATGATGTGGAGGGGAGTTAAATGACAATATGGCTCTTTCAGAATTTATCCAGGAGTCCATGCTTCCTGACAAATTAAAATTCCATCCTGATCATTAATTAATTAAATTATAGCCTTTATGTTAAATCTACAAATATATAGGACTCAAGTCTGGACCATTTCTCCTGTTCTTTAGGATTCTTTATTTGTGGGAATATAGCAAAAAATTTACAAACTAAAGCTTTGTGATATGTTCTTACAATTAGTAAATCCAGTTTCCTATTCTTTTCTTCTGTTACCAAATTTATTTAAAGACAGGCACATATGCATATAATTTTAGAATTGTTATATAAATTTCCATGAAAATATGCTTTGTCATTGGGACCAGTGTAAGAAATCTATTAGTCATTCAGGTGGAAATACCATGGAGGAATTTGGATTTCAGGTCTCAACCTCAAAGAATCATTGCCCAAAGAAAGTGTGCCAAGAAAAATGGGATGAAACACTGCTGGTGGATTTTATAAGATGAGAAGTGAGTGATGACAGTTATGTTGAATAATATAGGGGTCACTGGTGACCCAGAAAAGAGAAATTTAACTGAAGTGTGGCTGAAAGGGCTTAAACAGAACAAAGGGAGAGAAATGGGAGACAAGTGTTAGAGAATCTCTTGTGTTTTTTAAGAAAGAGGAGAGAATGAAGTAAAAGAGTAACTGATGAAGGAAAAGGAGTCAATGGGAGATTTTACTTGAAAGATGAGGGTATAACAGATTTGCTTCCTTGCTCTTGTAAAATTATCAAATAGAAAGTGAAATGTATATAAAATAAACATAGAAGCTATTTTTAGACCAATGCCCTCATACAAACAAGAAGGAAATCAGGTCTAGTGTACAATAAAGAGGTTGATTGCTTTGCATAGGAACATAGATAATGAATTCATTTTTAAGATTAGGTAAGAAGGTAGTGAATATCTGAATGGGTGCTGGAAATTGGTAGATACAGTTGTAAGAGTCTAAATAAGTTCCCTTCAGTAGCTTACATTTTCAGAGTGAAATAGGAAGTAAGCTTATTTAATGTCTCAAAATAAGTTGGATGTTTACAGTAGTTGGTTTTTTTTTTAGTCCAATACCCTCCTTCAAATAAAATGCTATCTTATTCCTACTTTGTAATGTCTTTGTATCATAAATAGTATTGAGATTTTCTATTCTGATACACAGATTATTTACAATCAATTATCCACAGTAAGTTTTTTTTAAAAAAGCAGGAAGACCAGGATTTGTTTCAAAATAAGAGCATTAAAGAACCAAACAAAAAAGGTGAGCAGTGATCTGAAAAGTAACATATTTAATTGCCAGGGTCCAGCCTCAGCAGGATCCAGGGGGTACCCTCGGGATGAATAGCGTCAGCGAGAGTGAGAGAGAGAGAGAGAGAGAGAGAGAGAGAGGACACGTGAGACCAGCCTTGTTAGGGCCAAGTCTGCAAGGGAGAGAGAGAGAAAGAGAGAGAGTGACCAGACCGGGGGTGCAGCAGAGTCTGGCAGAGTCTTGCAATCCTTTATTTTTTACCATAGCTTTTATACCCTAAGTTAGTACATTTCTAACATTATGTCAGTTTGTCCTTCACAAAACCAGGGTGTTTTCTGCATACTTCTTTGTTTATGAGGGTCTTGTATATTATCTTCTGGCCTTGGGGCCTATTAACATTTTATGCAGGTTAGGTGAATGTAAACCTATTTTCTGTTTCTATGGTGACCTTAACTGAAAGGTAGCAGTCTCATAGGGCAACAGTACAGAATAGAAGTATAACCTTGTTAACACAAAAATTAATCCTTCTGCAGAAGTTGTCAGTTGCATTTATCTAGGAAGTTTACCCCACACAGACTCTGCAGCTTCCGTGAGGCAGCCTCTGCCTAGCACTCCTGGCTGACAATTAGCAACCATCTCATTGTTACCACACTAGGCCTAAGCTCTTATTTTTCTAGATCTATATACAACTATATTAATAGTGGTTTCTATACACAGCCTTAGCATATTAAGAGCAAAAACACAGCAAGCAAATGTTAACCCAATAGCTACTTTTAGAATAATTTTTCTTGTGTTTTCTAATAGGACTTCCTCACTCCCCAAAGGGCTCTATGTCTATTAGGGCCTTTATATGATCAGGTTTTTTATGTTATTTTATGATTAGGGTATGATAAGCAATCATGCATATTAGTACCAAGGGCATAAATACATTTGGTTGACAAACTACCAGCAAAGGAGTTTAAATTAAAACACTCCTTTCACCCTGGATAATCTCATAAAATACCACCAACCTGGGAAACTTACTGATTAAAGTTCTAAACTGATTCTTATTTGGAAAGAGATCTGGAAAGGCCTTCTGCCTGCATCACAGAAATTAGGGAATAGTCTATTGAAGCAAGCATCAGAAAGACATATATCATCTTTAAGGTGAGCGCTGGGGGTACCTTTTCAGAATCCCTGAAAACCTGATCCGCCTTGCCCATCAGGTTTTCTCCTCATCACCTTGTCATGGATGGGATCTCATGTGCTGGCTCCCAGCATTTAATGAATAAAGCTACTTCATGTGAAGAAATTAGGGAGACCTACAGAAGAGAGAAGAGATTTGTGGAATATAATTGCAGATAATAACTTCAGCATTAATGGTCAAAATGGCCTTACCTTGGTAATAGAAAATGTAAATTCTGGACCTGATGTTGGAGAATTACCAAAAATATTATTTAGCTTTAGGGGTCACATTAAGAACCTTCCAATCCTCATAATTAAAATACTAAAATTATCTTCAGGAAGTTCCCACAGAGATCAACATTTACAAACTGTCAGCAGCTTTTTCTTCTTCTTTGACATGAGACAAGAAAAATAATTAAGTGAATCCAGATGTTCAATTTTAAGAAATTGTAGGCAACCAGTATATATATTGTAGGCAACCAGTAAACATTATGCTCTGTTATGACATAGCAAAAATCAAATGGATGCTCTGTGCAAAGATGTGTGCATGTGTAACAAGCTGCTTCAGTCATGTCTTATTCTTTACTACCCTGTGGAGCCAAGCAGCCTCCGCTACTCATGGGATTTTCCAGGCAAGAATACTGGAGTAGGTTGCCATGCCTTCCACTAGGGGATCGTCCCAATTCCCAGGGATCAAACTAGCATCTCTTATGTCTTCTGCATTGGCAGGCCTGTTCTTTACCATGTCTGTTCTTTAGCACCATCTGGGAAGCCTATGCACAAAGGTGTTTGATGCCAAATTGCTGAGTTATCCATAGTCACACGAAGAATTTTAATTATTCTTCTAATCAAAATTATTCTGATGCCCATAATTCTTTCTGAACTTAAAAGTAAAAAAATATCAGATTTCTTGATCAGAAGAAATCTGTTTAATTTTCACATCTCACCTTGCATCACATTCCCTCCTGTCAACTGATTATCTTCAGTTCAGTTCAGTCACTGAATAGTGTCTGACTCTTTGCAACCCATGAACAGCACCATGTCAGGCCTCCCTGTCCACCACCAACTCCTGGAGTTCACCCAAACTCATGTCCATTGAGTCGGTGATACCATCCAAACATCTCATTCTGTATCATCCCCTTCTCCTCCTGCTCTCAATCTTTCCAGCATCAGGGTCTTTTCAAATGAGTCAGTTCTTCCCATCAGGTGGCCAAAGTATTGGAGTTTCAGCTTCAACATCAGTCCTTCAAATGAACACCCAGGATTGATTTCCTTTAGGATGGGCTGGTTGGATCTCTGCAGTCCAAGGGACTCTCAAGAGTCTTCTCCAACACCACACCTCAAAAGCATCAATTCTTCAGTGTTCGGCTTTATTTATACTCCACCTCTCACAACCATACATGATTACTAGAAAACCATAGCCTTGACTAGATGGACCTTTGCTGACAAAGTAATGTCTCTGCTTTTAATATGCTGTCTAGGGTGGTCATAACTTTCCTTCCAAGGAGTAAGCATGTTTTAATTTCATGGCTGCAATCACCATCTGCAGTGATTTTGGAGCCCCCAAAAATAAAGTCAGCCACTGTTTCTACCATTTCCCCATGTATTTCCCATGAACTGATGGGACAGATGGCATGATCTTAGTTTTCTGAATGTTGAGCTTTAAGCCAACTTTTTCACTCTCCTCTTTTACTTTCATCAAGAGGCTCTTTAGTTCTTCCTCACTTTCCGCCATAAAGGTGGTGTCATCTGCATATCTGAGGTTGTTATTATTTCTTCTGGTAATCATGATTCCAGCTTGTGCTTCCTCTATCCCAGGGTTTCTCATGATGTACTCTGCATATAAGTTAAATAACCAGGGTGACAATATACAGCCTTGATGTACTCCTTTTCCTATTTGGAATCAGTCTGTTGTTCCATGTCCAGTTTTAACTTTTGCTTCCTGACCTGAATACAAGTTTAGATTTCCCATATGCTAGGTGAGGGAGGCAGTTTAAAAGGGATCAGTATCTCTCTAGTGACAGGCAAAACAAAATCTAGAGGAAAAGAAGTCATTTGCTTTTTCAAATCCAACTCTATGATGTAACAGCAAGAAAAATTTTCCCACAGTTAAAGAAAAATTTAGGTCTCTATAGAGTTACATTTTTTCTCATATAGGGCATAGCTACAGACATTAGATTCTGAAGTATATTGACTCCCAGTGTGAGTGATTCTTATTCTGCCTCTTTAAAGGACAAATAACAGCAACAGAGAATTTTGGGAGTGCTGTGAAGCGAAGTGAAGTCACTCAGCCCTGTCTGAATCTTTGCGTCCCCATGGACTGTAGCCTACCAGGCTCCTCCATCCATGGGATTTTCCAGGCAAGAATATGGGAGTGGGTTGCCATTTCCTTCTCCAGGAGATCTTCCTGACCCAGGGATTGAACCCAGGTTTCCTGCATTGAAGGCATATGCTTTACCATTTGAGCTACCAGGGAACTTGATTCCTTATTAAATAGTAAACTACTAAGTAAAGTACTAATCTGAGATTGTACTTTCTTCCAAATGTCTCTGGAAAAGACACTTAGAAACATGAAATCAGATAATTCTAACTCCTATATTTCTTATACACACACACACACACACACACACACACCCTACTTTTTGATATTAATTTGTGTTAAGAAAAAACAAGTTATTTTTAGACTTATGTTCATTCAATACTATTTATTAAGCACAGCATGAATCAATAAAGATAACTTCTGACCTTACAGGGATACAAATTTGTTGGAGGGAAAAGAGAAAACAAAAGCCAAGAAATAATTGGTAAAGTTTAGTTTCAGACATTGATACTAAGGATATAATCAGATGAAGAGTTAAAGAGTTACCTAGAAGAAAGTTATCAGGGAAAACATCTAAGGAGATGACAGTTCATCTGAAGGAAGGAAAAAAAAAAATAGAGCCAGAGAAGAACTCTGGGAAAGAGAATTTCAGGAGTGAGCAGTGTAAGAAAAGCAAAAGCCATAAACTAGAAAAGGCTTGAATTATTCAAAAGCAGGAGAAAAATGTAGAGTGAGAAAGAGAAAGTGGGCAGAGCCTTGTTAGAAAAGGAATGGATCACCGCATGCACTGGAGAGGTGGGGAGTAACAGGATTATAGAATCTTAGCCTGATTTGCCTGATTAAATGACACCAGTAACTACTGCTTCCTCAATAGATCTGAATAAATGGGAAGGTAAAAGCACATTTTCCTTGTAAGAAAGAACTGCTCTTAGCATGTAAGCTAATGACCACACAAGGCCCCTTGTTTCTTCCAGTTTCCTCATGGCGTTTTTAACCTCCATGTTCCTCAATGTGTAGATCAGGGGATTTAACATGGGTGCAACGATGGTAAAGGATACAGCCATCGCCTTGTCTATGGGGTAGGTGACCACAGGCCTCATGTATGAGAAAATACAAGGCACAAAGAACATGAAGACCACCCCGAGGTGGGAGCCACAAGTGGAGAGGGCTTTACACCGCCCTTCAGAGCTTCAGGACATCAGGGAGCAGAGGATGACCACATAGGAGGTGACGAGGAGGAAGAAGATGGCCACACACATCACCCCACTGTTGAGGATGACTAAGAGGCCCAGGGTGCCGGTGTCCACGGAGGCCAGTTTCAGCAACAGAAACAAATCACACATAAAATGATCAATGACATTAGGATCACAGAAGGGAATTTGATGCATGAAGAGAAGCTTCACTGTTGCATGGGTAATGCCCCCACCCATGACCTTCCCAGTGGTAGGCAGCATGCACGAGGCCTCATGATGGTCATGTAGTGCAGGGGCTCACAGATGGCCACGTAGCAGTCATGGGCCATCACAGTAAGGAGGATGATGCCCACTACACCGAAGAAAGGGTCAATGAAGAGCTGGGTCATGCAGGCTTTGAGGGAGATGGCAGTGCTCTCAGAGAAGGAGTCCACAATCATCTTGGGGGCAATGACGGAAGAGTAGGTGATATCCATGAAGGAGAAGGACGTAAGGAAAAAATACTTGGGTGATCTCAGACTCTGACTTGTGACCACAGTTACCACAATGAGGAAGTTTCCAAAAATGGTGGACACATACATGATTAGAAACACGGCAGAGAGTATTTTCCGTAGCTCTGGATCCTTTGCAATGCCCAAAAGAATGAATTCCGTCACATTGTTGGGATTTCCCATTTACTATGGGCTGATGTAAGCTTATCTCTCTGAGCTGGAAAATTTACAAAATAATGTTATTCTAAATTAGTAATTATTACGAATTCAGGATTTTTATTTTTTGGACTCTTTCTCACATCCTCTTGACTTGCCTTTTCCTTCAGCCATCACTACAGCAACTTGCTGCAAACAATCATATCCTGATAACACCTTGATCATTCCCCGTACAACACCTCTCACCAGTGTATCTCTTGTTTTTCTGACACTTGCTGCTTGAGACACTTAGAAGACCCTGCTTCATCACCCTGGGACATCAACCATGTTGCAATATGGAGAATCAACATACCTTTTAGGAAATCTTATATCATTGGTCGATAGGAGCCAGTGGATAAATGGTAACCAGCCTAGCACAATCTAAGATTCAGATTGGCTCCTCCTCTGTTTCACCCCACTAACTGCCTTCCTTTTCTTTTCCAAAATGAACTACCTACACACAAGTTCTCTCAGCTGCTGCCTTTTGGGAACCTCAAGCTAGGAAGCTGACCTTAATTTATCACTGGACATACCTAGTAACCTCAGAACATTTTATTTCAGCTCATTTGCTTCATATTCTTACTTATTACTGGAATGTTCTAGTTGAAGAGCCTGCAAAGCAGGTAGGTCATATCCCAAGTCATATCCCACTTATTAAGAACTATACTCTTTTCATCTGCATTTCTTCCTATCAAATTGGATTATTATTCAATACTGTGACTATTCAATAAATCTCTCTTGTGTATCAGGCACTAGACTATCCCATGAAGCATTTTCTTCATTTTAGAGCTAAGATATTGAGGCAAAAATGAGTGAAAAAAGGATAGCAAGTTCCGAAAGATAATAAACATTGAAGCCCAGTTCATGTCCGGGTTTTCCTGCATCAAAATCAATACCAACAACAACAACCTATATTGCTACTTTTACTATAATGTTGAGTGCTCAATATGAAAGATATAATGAAAATTCAATAATTTCTATATTATGACAATACAGAGAGGCAAATTTATGCTTTCTGTACTTATTCAATAATTCTACAATAAAATTCAATGATCAATTCAATGATGAGATTACAATGAAGAGCATGTTTTTATTATAAATATAATCCTGGAACCATGATTTATAACCTTTAACTAACCTCCCAAGATTCTAATTATTTTCCAAAAATGCTGATTAAAAAAAACAAAAGTTTAATCTCTTTCTTTGCTTCAGGAAGACCCAGCTTCAACTTGGCCAGCCTCATCCCAGCAGACAAGCCTAAATCAACATAAATCCTTCCTTCCATTTTTTTCCTGTGAAGGGGTGCACCCAGATTAAGTCAAAGATTCTAAAGAATAATAAAAATATTAACAAAGTAACTAATCTATTTTGCACTCACTATGTGACAGCAAGGTGTTTTGTCTGCTATTTGCATTATTACATTTATTTCATATCACTTGGGAAAGGATACTGTCACAGATCTCATCTTGAGGATGAGGAAACAGAGGTTTAGACACATTGAGCATCTCAGTTAAAAAGAGTAGAAATTTCAAATCCATGTCATCTCATTTTAAAACACAAATTCTTAGTCTTTGCCTTATACCACTAAATAAGTGAATAGTGGCCTCCATTGACTTAATGCAATTGTTTCCACAGTTGGATGGTGAGATGGTAAGATAAGTGCTTCATTAGCCAAAGTCTCTTTGTGAGGGATACTTAAGCAGAGGCTGTCTTTGTGGATCTCTGTTAGAGATGATTGTTTTAAATAAGGATGCAAACTATACAGCCTCTGAGACTCCTGTAAACACCTGAGACCCACTCTTAGGATTACCCCTCTTACTAAACAAAATTATACAAATTTCAGGACACTCTTTGCAAATATACAATGTAGATGAGCTTCAATCACTCTCATCTCCAATCTAAGAACTTCAAAAAATTTTAATAGCACAAATGAAGTAGAAAGGACATATTCTTGAAAATCAGGAAAACTGGGTTTTATTCCAGGTTGTCCCTCTCACTTCTAGGTTATGTTGTTACATTGTTTACTATTCTGGGCCTCAGTTTTTCTCATCTAGAGAATTAGGTGACTATGGCAGGTTATTAGAAAAGTGGGGTTCAAAGGAGCCAGCATAGAGACTCTGTTTCCTTCGAACACAGCAGCTCAGCTCTTATCTACATTAAATGTTTACACTTCTAAATAATATTTCCTCTGAACTATCTTATGGCTTCAAATATTTTAAAACAAAATACACTATACTCAGATAACAATGCCCTTCTATTTTAATATATATTGACTACTAGTTCACATCTCAGCTTCCTATTTTGAAATTCAAGACCCCCAACCAAAGTAGTCAACCTCATCTTTTTCTACAGTTCCCTCTCACTACCATAAAGCCCATAGCTAACTGTAAGAACACGTTTGATTGTGTTTTGTACAGTGGGAAAATCCATGAGATCAAGAATGAACAACCTAATTCTCCACTGCAGTCAGGTCACTTACTGACTACACAACCTATAAATTCTGTAAAAATAAAACAATGCAACAGCAGTTCAAGTCATTAAGTGTTAAGGAGTTATTATTTGAGAGTACTGTGCTAAAATCTTTGTGGTTTTCATTTTTAGTTCTCCCAAAAACCATATGATGTAGGAACTAGCATTATCCTTATTTTCTAACTCAGTGAATAAGGTTTCAGTTCAGTTCAGTTCAGTTGTTCAGTCATGTCTGACTCTTTGTGACCCCATGGATTACAGCATCCAGGCCACCCTTTCCATCACCGACTCCCTGAGTTTACTCAAAATCATGTCCATTGAGTTAGCGATGCCATCCAACCATCTCATCCTCTGTCATCCCTTTCTCCTCCTGCCCTCAATCTTTCACAGCATCAGGGTCTTTTCAAATGAGTCAGTTCTTCCCATCAGGTGGATAAAGTATTGGAGTTTCAGCTTCAACATCAGTCGTTCCAATGAATATTAAGGACTGATTTCCTTTAGGATGAACTCATTGGATCTCCTTGCTGTTCAAGTGACTATCAAGAGTCTTCTCCAACACCACAGTTCTAAAGCATCAATTCATCAGTGCTAAGCTTCCTTTACAGTCCAACTCTCACATCCATACATGACTACTGGAAAAATCATAGCTTTGATTAGATAGACCTATGTTGGCAAAGCAACATCTTTGCTTTTTAATATGCTGTCTAGGTTGGTCATAACTTTTCTTCCAAGGAATAAGCATCTTTTAATTTCATAGCTGCAATAACCATCTGCAGTGATTTTGGAACCCCAAAAAATAAAGTCTGACACTGCTTCCACTGTTTCCCCATCTATTTCCCATGAAGTGATGGGACCAGATGCCATGATCTTGGTTTTCTGAATGTTGATGAACTTTAAGCCAACTTTGTCACTCTCTTCTTTCACTTTCATTGAGAGGCTCTTTAGTTCTTCACTTTCTGCTATAAGGGAGGTGTCATCTGCATATCTCAGGTTATTGATATATCTCCAAGCAATCTTGATTCCAGCTTGTGCTTCATCCAACCCAACATTTTGCCTGATGTACTCCGCACATATCAAATAAGCAGGGTGACAATATACCTTCTTGACATATTACATTCCCAATTTACAACCAGTCTGTTGTTCTATGTCTGGTTCTAACTGTTGCTTTTTGACCTGCATACAGATTTCTCAGGAGTCAGGTTAGGTGGTCTGGTATTCCCATCTCTTTCATAATTTTCCATAGTTTGTTGTGATCCACACAGTCAAAGAGTTTGACATAGTCAAAAGCAGAAGTAAATGCTTTTCTGGAACTCTCTTGCTTTTTTGATGATCCAACCGATGTTGGGAATTTGATCTCTGGTTCCTCTGCCTTTTCTAAATCCAGCTTGAACATCTGGAAGTTCATGGTTCAGGTATTACTGAAGTCTGGCTTGGAGAATTTTGAGCATTACTTTATTAACATGTGAGATGAGAGCAATTGTGCAGTAGTGTGAGCATTCTTTGGTATTCTTTGGCATAGGGATGAAAACTGAAATTTTCCGGTCCTGTGGCCACGGCTGAGATTTCCAATTTTCCTGGCACATTGAGTGAAGCACTTTCACAGCATCATCTTTTAGGATTTGAAATAGCTCAACTGGAATTAGATAGGGTGTAACTTGCTCAAAGCCTCTTGATGCCTACGTGATTAAGCTGATACCTCAGCTCACTGACCACAGCCCCTCTACAAATTTTACACCCTGTCTCACAAAACTGTCATGAAAGTCAAAGGAAGTAAGAAATGGGAATGTTTGGAGAGCACTATCCAAATCGTCATTATGGTTATCTTCTAATCCTGTAAGCTCCTGGCCTCTCCTTCCCATGTTCTTGTCGTTTGTTAAACTAATCCATTACACTCATCTTTCGGGCTCACATCATCTCCCAAATCTCCTTCACCTGTTATTCTGGATATTTGTTACATGTATCTGTATAGCTTGCATATCAGAAGTAATTAATTTATCTCCTTACTTAGCTAAATTAAAAAAAAAATTAATGTTCATGAAATAAATAAAAAAGATGCAGCAAAAAATTGTAGGTCTTTCTTAATAAACATTTAACCAATTCATCAGATTTTTAAAAAGATAAATTTTAAAGAAATATCAAAATTTCCAAATCAATTTATTTATAATAAAGGGAAACATACTGTACAGTCTGTGGAATTATATAGGCCAGGATACTGGATTGGGTAGCCATTCCCTTCTCCAGGAAATCTTCACAACCCAGGGATCGAAGCTGCATCTCTTGTCTCCTTCATTGGCAAGCTGATTCTTTGCAACTAACATCACCTGGGTCTATTAAATATTAAATTGACTAAAAGGCTATCAGCTTAATTACTCCTGAACACTTAGTAAGATGTAAGTTTATGAACTGACTTTAAAAGAAACCTTCAAAAGCAACTTACTTCCTAAGCACTGTTCTAGCCAAAAGTAGAATATTTATAATTAAATAATTTATTTTCATAAATTGTAAAATCAAAACATGCCCCACAAGGAATAGCTTAAAAAGATAGATATATAGAAAGGTTAAAGTAAAAAACCTTCTGTCAACCATAAGCACTCACTCATTTGATCCTCTATAAGCAGTTTAGTAAATATTCCTAAGATATGCATTTGTAGTTTGTATATATATCATCATTGATGTGTTTCACTGTATAGGAACATATACAAAATATAATAATTCACTTGAAATTCTAAATACAGCTTGTGTGAGCATTTTATGTCAATATTAATGAATTTTCCTTGATTTTAATTGTTACATATTATTCCATTTCATTGTTACAATATAATTCCTTTAGTCCATTTTTGCTTGAAATTTATGTCAGTTTTATTTCTGTGCCTTACACACAGATACACAATGAACACCACTTACAGACATCTTCACTTATTTCTGTTGGAGAAATCTATGTCATCATCAAAACAAAAAATACACATACATTTACATTTGGCAGATTCTGTAGCATTGCTCTTAAAGTCCTGAAGTATCTTTTATTCCCCAAAATAGTGTATTAAAAGCTAATTTTCCCCACAGCTTTGCCATCACTAAACATTAGGAACCTTGAATATATTAAAAATAATGATGCAGAAAATCATCTCATTTTAATTTGAATTTGCTTAATCATTCATTCTTAGAATCTCATTGGTGATACAAACAACAAATGTTAGTCTGCAGAGTTTAAGCTGTGCTGCATGCCTGTGAACTCATTCATTCAGTCGTGTTCAACTCTTTTGTGACCCCAAGGACGGTAGCCCACCAGGTTCCTCGATCCATGGAATTTGCCAGGCAAGAATAGTGTAGTGGGTTGCCATTTCCTCCTAAAAGGGATATTCCCAACCCAGGTATCGAAACCATGTCTCCTGCATTGTCAAACAGACTCTACCCTTTAGCCTCTAGGGAAGCCCAAATTAAAGCAATATGATGTCTATAAAGAGATACATAATCTATGCATGCTAAGTCACTTCAGTCATGTCCAACTCTTTGTGACTCTGTGGACTATACCCAGCCAGCTCCTCTGTATATGGGATTCTCCAGGCAAGAATATTGGAGTGGGTTGCCATGCCCTCCTCTAAGTGATCTTCCCAACCCAGGGATAGAAGCTGTGCCTCCTGCGGCTCCTGCATTACAGGCAGATTCTTTACCACTAAGCCACCTAATCCTAATCAAACTAATAATAAATTATTTAATATATTCTATATATTAGATATTTTCCTATTACTTAATGTATGTTTTCTCACTTAGTCCTCACATCTAACTATGATGAGACACATTGTATGACTGAGATAAAGCCAAATAATTAATTTGCTTAAGGGTATACAGTCAGTAATTAACAAAGCCTGGATATGAGCCCAAAAATCCAACTCTAAGTTGATATGTGTTCCTTGTGTCTGAATTTGTCATGGAGCTTAATGATTTATTCAATAAAATGTTTTATAGCAGGAAGTGATAGCAAGGTATTTAGGGAGAGTCTCTGAGTCATCATTTTTAAGGAGCAACAGTGTTCTGTGTTTCTTAGAAGACTCATGCCCAAGCACAGGCATCATCAACAGACTGTCTCTAATGAAGGACTTTAAAAGGATTGTTTCTATGCCTAAGTCTTCCTTCCTTCACTTGCTTTTCTTGAAAGAGGAATAGACATATAATTATATACAGCAGCATAATTTTGGATAGAAATTAGTATGTCATTGTAGATACAAAAATTAATGCTTTCTTGAAATGACTCCAGAGGCAGGGGTCTTCAACTTAGAACAGCCATTTGCTTCACCCTCAGGACCAAGGCAGACACCACCCTTATAGGCAGAGCTCCTCAGAAATAAATGTCTGTGTTTTAACATATATATATATATATATATATATATATATATGCAAATTTAATATGTATTATATATATATACAAATTTAATATATGTATTGAATAACTAGAATCAACAATTTATCAAAACAGAAAGAAAAAATACTAAATAAAGTCTTTGTCAAAGGTGACTAACAGAAAAAGAAAGGCAGTTCGTACAAGAGGAACACAAATATACCTATGTATACACACATATATATTGCTTCCATAATACATGTGCACACAGAATGTTGCTTGAAAGAAGTGAAACACAGTCTATCTACAGCTATCCTATATGTACCATCTACTCCCATTCCTCCCTTTTCTAAGACAAACCACTGACATGTAAACACACAATTTATTTGCTAATTTCATGAACTGGATAGAGACCAAAAGGTAGACACTTAAGTTCTGGTAATCTGTCCAAAGAGTTTAAAGTAAATTAAGCTAAAAATTGTTGATAACTCAAGACTTTTCAACCTGAGGCTAAAATTTGTTTATACAGACAAAACAGATTAGCAACTGACATCTTAAATAAAATTGTGTATGTATATGATTCAGTAATTTCAGTGACCTCAAAACAGTAATTCAAATTAATAAGACCATCTTATTACCATCTTTCTAAATTTCATATATTTATACATTAGTATACTGTATTGGCTCTGTATCTTTTAAGATACTCTCTCTGTATCTTTTAAGATTGTTTTTGAAATAGTATCACATATAACTGCTATTATAAAGCATTTAAAAATGCTCCTCAGCAAGGAAAAAGAAAGGCTAAATTCTTTCACATTCCTTAAAAATTGGTATTCTCAAATAGCATGTTTAAAATTTAAAATTATTTGGGGGTTAGGGCCATTATTCTTCTTCTATTATTATAAAAAAATCAGTAACCTACATTTGCAACACACTTCATAGGCTATAACTAGTCCAATAAACATAGTTGATCACACTCTCAGAGGTCTTCAGAAAAGCAAGAGTCTCTCAGTTTTACTGAAGGTCAGGTGATGGGCCAACCTCTGTGCTTGGATTAACTTTCCTAGCATTCTAAAGTTACTCCATGCTCTCATCTGACAATATAGACATGAGTTAGGGCAACTTGAACTTCCCAGATGGCTTAGATGGTAAAGAATCTGCCTGCAATGCAGGAGACCCATGTTCCATCCCCAGATTTGGGAAGATCCCCTGGAGGAGGGCATGGCCACCCACTCCAGTATTCCTGCCTGGAGAATCCCTATGGACAGAGGATCCTGGTGGGCGACAGCACATGGGGTTGCAAAGAGTTGGACACGGCTGTGTGACTAAGCACAGCACACAGCGCAGGGCAACTTAGCACAATTCTCTTTTTCAACATTGCTCCCCACCAAAGGTATTTTGCTGGATGTTTCATTTCCTTAATTGCTTCCTCTTTTGAAGTTTTGGCCCATCATCTGATCTATCTCTGTTACATTTTGGCCAAATTTCTCAGTTCAGTTCAGTTCAGTTCAGTCGCTCAGCTGGTGCCCGACTCTGCAACCCCATGAATCGCAGCATGCCAGGCCTCCCTGTCCATCACAAACTCCTGCAGTCCACCCAAACCCATGTCCAATGAGTCAATGATGCCTTCCAATCATCTCATCCTCTGTCGTCCCCTTCTTCTCCTGCCCTCAATCTTTTCCAGCATCAGGGTCTTTTCCAATGAGTCAACGCTTTGCATTAGGTGGTCAAAGTATTGGAGTTTCAGCTTCAGCATCAGTCTTTCCAATGAACACCCACGACTGATCTCCTTTATGATGGACTGGTGGGATCTCCTTGCAGTCCAAGGGACTCTCAAGAGTCTTCTCCAACACTACAGTTCAAAAACATCAATTCTTCGGCACTCAGCTTTCTTTATAGTCCAACTCTCACATCCATACATGACTACCGGAAAAACCATAGCCTTGACTAGATGGACCTTTGTGGACAAAGTAATGTCTCTTCTTTTTAATATGCTGTCTAGTTTGGTTATAACTTTCCTTCCAGAGAATAAGCATCTTTTAATTTCATGGCTGCAATCACCATCTTCAGTCATTTTGGAGCCCAGAAAAATAAAGTCAGCTACTGTTTCCATTGTTTCCTCCATTTGCCATGAAGTGATGGGACCAGATGCAATGATCTTAGTTTTCTGAATGTTGAGCTTTAAGTCAACTTTTTCACTCCCCTCTTTCACTTTCATCAAGAGGCTCTTTAATTCTTCATTTTCTGCCATAAGGGTGATGTCATCTGCATATCTGAAGTTATTGATATTTCTCCTGGCAATCTTGATTCCAGCTCGTGTTTCCTCCAGCCCAGCATTTCTCATGATGTAATCTGCATGTAAGTTAAATAAGCAGGGTAACAATATACAGCCTTGATGTACTCCTTTTCCTATTTGGAACCAGTCTGTTGTTGCATGTCCAGTTCTAACTGTTGTTTGCTGACCTGCATACAGGTTTCTCAAGGGGCAGGTCAGGTGGTCTGTTATTCCCATCTATTTCAGAGTTTTCCACATTTTATAGTTCAGAGCTTTTATAGCAGTAAGGGATGGGAGATCTTAACAGTGAAAGTTAAGAATTATGTTCTGACTGAGACATTGCTAACTTACAACTTTAGCATCTTTTGGTAACACTGAGTGCACAGTTGTTTTCTGAAATAGGAATGCCACAAATTTGCTACCTTTTTATGTGATTTATGTTTGTCTGTGCATTATATATAAAAGCAGTAAAAAATGTTCATCCCCAAGGAAACCATTTTTATTCACTTGGGAAAGATATTATCCTCATTTCCATTGCATGATTTTAAATAACTTGCTTATTTTTTAAAATGGAAGGAGGATAGTATGATTATTTAAACTCTGAGTAAACTGAAATTTTAGCTGTGCTTCAAACAACTGCACAAATCTATATCCAATTTTTCTCTCCTACATAACCCTCTCATAAAATAGTCCTTGTATTACCCATTACTAACAAAATTTTATTTTCCATTTGTTTACTTGCTTATTATTTACCTACTCACCACTGGAATTAATTCCGCACAAATACAACCGTATTTGTATTATTCAATGTCATATATCTAAATCCCACAGCTTTTCTTTTTTTTTCCACTGTAGACACTCAAATATGTTTTTAATGAATTAAATGTCTAACTTTCCTAAACTGAATTGACCATGAAGCCATTTTTTTCCAGTAATAAATGTTAACATTGTGGGATAACAATGGGAAAAGAGAGTATTTTTCAGTTACTGGTTATAAAAAAAAAATTCATCTAAATATTCACTTTTTTATTCTAGCATGTTGGTATGAAAGCTTCAAACTCTAACTCAAACCTTTTCACTAGACTGTATATATACAGAGAGTTTCACTATACTTGATTGATTTCATCAGGAAAACAAGAAGGGGAAGGGAGAGAAAAGCCTTATAATTGGCCTTCAACAATAGAGAACTCACTTTCCTCACTTAATGCCTAATAATTTCACTAAAGTCCATATCAAAATAATGTATCCATATATAAAGATCCACACATTTATCTCATTAGTTTTAAGGAAACATACTTGCTTACTTATATGGTTTATTTTATTTTTTTAAATTGGAAATCATTAGGTGCTGTTAGTCTTCAAGAGACATTCTTGATGATGAGTGTGAAGCGACACCTTAATATACCTTAAACTTATTCACAAGTCAGCAAGTCTCCAACAGAGAATGCCAGATGTTCTTATATTTCCATCTTTAGCTCTAAAACCTTCTAAGTTTTTTGTTGACAATTTTTAATATACACTTAATTAAATGTCTCATCCTTCCAGCAAGCCCCTAAGGCCCAACCATTGGCCTCAGTTTTCCTCTTTAGATCCTCCCTTTAGTCTTGGAGTAGAAGCAATACTTATTTAAGAATTTCCCCATTCTTATCCCTGGATTATGCTCAGCTAATGTCTAACAGTCACACGAAAAAATGAACCACATATTATTTAAGTCTAGACTCCTGAAATGTTTAATTATCATTATCAATGGTAAACTTGATCATTTTAATAGCTTAAGGGGCTTCCCAGGTGGACAGGTTAGATCCCTGGGTTGAGAAGATCCCATAGAAGAGGGCAAGGCAATCCAGTCCAGTATTGTTCCCTGGTGAATCCCAAGGCCAGAGGAGCCTGGCAGGCTACAGTCCTTTGGGTCACTGAAGACCAATGGTAGTACTCAATTTCACTAATGGAAAGAAATACAAGAAGATTTTTGCTTTTCTGAAAAAGAAACAAATCTGTTGCCATACTAACATTGGCCTTTTGTAAAAGTGAGTTGGCATAGCTCACCATGCCAAAGTGGAAAAAAAAAAAAAAACAAGAGAGAGAGAGAGAAAAAAAATGTAATGCTGAAGTATATTGCTACATGTGAGAAGAGGCTGCAACAGATTTAACACTATGTTCTTGAAGGGCATGGGCTTTCCTTATAGCTCAGTTGGTAAGAATCTGTCTGCAATGCAGGAGACTTCCATTCAATTCCTCGGTCAGAAGATCCCCTGGAGAAGGAATAGGCTACCCACACCAGTATTCTTGGGCTTCCCTTGTGGCTCAGCTGGTAAAGAATCTGCCTGCAATGCAGGAGACCTCCATTCAATTCCCAGGTCAGGAAGATCCCTTGGAGAAGGGGTAGGCTACCCACTCCAGTATTCTTGGACTTCCCTTGTGGTTCAGCTGGTAAAGAATCTGCCTACAATGCAGGAGATCTGGGTTTGATCCCTGAGTTGGGAAGATTCCCTGGAGATGGGAAAGCCTACCCATTCCAGTATTCTGGCCTGGAGAATTCCATGGACAATCGAAAAATCCATGGGGTTGCGAAGAGTCAGACACAGCTAATCAACGAAGTAAATTATTAACACTGCAGATAGTTTTCTCAT
Source organism: Hydropotes inermis (assembly GCA_020226075.1). Classification (NCBI taxonomy): domain Eukaryota; kingdom Metazoa; phylum Chordata; class Mammalia; order Artiodactyla; family Cervidae; genus Hydropotes; species Hydropotes inermis. The sequence continues at coordinate 77,296 of CM035270.1, forward strand.
CTGTAGGCCTAAACATAGCACAGACAGCAATGCTTCATTTGAAAGAAAGTAAGACTGAGTTTGAAAGACCTGAATTGGAAGTTCATTGCTGAAATTTTTGAAAGGAAGCTGGATTCCAGTGTAATAGTTCCTGACACACTAACAAGGGAAACACATGTGATGTGAGACAAGTGAATCTCTCTTGGCTTCAATTTATTCTCTGTGTAATGGAGATAATAAAAATGAAACTACAAGCTTAGGACATGGATGAATCAACTGAGGTGAATGTGTCTGATGGATAAAAAAAATGATCATGTGATGTAAATACATTTATCAGACCTACAGAGCAATATCTTTAGAACCTAATCATATAACTTTTGTTGAAATTTAATGAAAGGTGTTTAGCTACCCCTCAAAAAAAATTTCACGACTAATCATGATGGTGTAAACACTCAGCTAGAGCCAGACATTCTGGAATGCAAAGTCAAGTGGGCCTTAGGAAGCATCACTACAAACAAAGCTAGTGGAAGTGATGGAATTCCAGTTGAGCTATTTCAAATCCTAAAAGATGATGCTGTGAAAGTGTTGCACTCAATATTCCAGCAAATTTGGAAAACTCAGCAGTGGCCACAGGACTGGAAAAGGTCAGTTTTCATTCCAATCCAAAAAAAAAAAGGCAATGCCAAAGATTGCTCAAACTATCGCACAATTGCACTCATCTCACATGCTAGTAAAGTAATGTTCAAAATTCTCAAAGCCAGGCTTCAGCAATACTTGAACCATGAACTTCCAGATGGTCAAGTTGGTTTAGAAAAAGCAGAGGAACCAGAGATCAAATTGCTAACATCCACTGGATCATCAAAAAAGCAAGAGAGTTCCAGAAAAAAACATCTGTTTCTGCTTTATTGACTATGCTAAAGCCTTTGACTGTGTGGATTAAAATAAATTGGAAAATTCTTCAAGAGATGGGAATACCAGACCTCCTGACCTGCCTCTTGAGAAACCTGTATGCAGGTCAGGAAGCAACAGCTAGAACTGGACAAGAAACAACAGACTGGTTCCAAACAGGAGAAGGAGTATGTCAAGACTGTATATTGTCATCCTGCTTATTTAACTAATATTCAGAGTACATCATGAGAAACACTGGACTGGAGGAGGCACAAGCTGGAATCAAGATTGCTGGGAAAAATATCAATAACTTCATATATGCAGATGACATCACCCTATGGCAGAAAGTGAAGAAGAACTAAAGAGCCTCTTGATGAAAGTGAAAGAGGAGAGTGAAAAAGTTGGCTTAAAACTCAACATTCAGAAAACGAAGATCATGGCATCTGGTACCAACAATTCATGGCAAATAGATGGAGAAACAATGGAAACAGAGGAAGACTTTATTTATTTATTTATTTTTGGCTACAAAATCACCACAATCATGAAATAAAAAGATGATTACACCTTGGGAGAAAAGTTATGACCAACCTAGACAGCATATTAAAAATCAGAGACATTACTTTGCCAACAAAGATCTCCTTAGTCAAGGCTATGGTTTTTCCAGTGGTCATGTAGGGATGTGAGAGTTGGATTGTGAAGAAAGCTGAGCACCGAAGAATTGATGCTTTTGAACTGTGGTGTTGGAGAAGACTCTTGAGAGTCACTTGAACAGCAAGGAGATCCAGTGAGTTCACCCTAAAGGAAATCAGTCCTTAATATTCATTGGAAGGACTGATGCTGAAGCTGAAACTCCAATAATTTGGCCACCTGATGCAAAAAGCTGACTCATTGGAAAAGACCCTGATACTGGAAAAGATTGAAGGCTGGAGGAGAAGGGGACAACAGAGGATGAGATTGTTGGATGGCATCTCTGACTCAATGAACATGAGTTTGAGTAAACTCCGGGAGTTGGTGATGGACAGGGAGGCCTGGTATGATGCAGTCCTTGGGGTTGCAAAGAGTCAGACGTGACTGAATCCCCCACCCCAGTATCAAATGGCTCAAGCCTTGGTAGAGAAAAATAAAACATTTCCTTCAAATTCAAGAAAAACTGTGAGCCATAAAGATATTTAAACATATTTAAGAGCAAAGGAAGAGTAATTTCAAAATTCTGGCTTAGTTTTTGTGCTAAAAAAGAATTAAATTTTGAATTATTATTTCTTCCTTTTGTGGGTGTTTCTTTTGTTGAACTTCATAAATTAACAGAGAAAAACAGCATTGAGTTTTTCACTGCCTATCTGTCCCTTTCCCGTGTATCTATCGAAATTTATCTTTTACTGGATTTATGATAGTCTGAGAAAATAACAGGGATTCTAACATGAACTTCCTACGGAAAGGTCAATTTTATACATGAAACGTATGTGAGAATTTGGAAAAGCAGCAATAAAACACTGGAGACTAATATACTCTACAATCATTGAATTAGGAGTTTCTTATTGTTTCAATTAATTATTTTGAAACTATGAATGTGAATGTTGAAGGCTTGACAAAGCAATTTAAAAGTTATCAAAATGCTAAATAAATAACAGTGTTAGTAAATATTCACCACATATTACTTTATAGGCCTTTATTTTTCATCAATGATATGCAAAATTTATTAACTTTTTTTCACAATCTAAAACAGGTGTAACCTTTCCTATGTATGTAAACAATCACTTTCTTGGCATCCTGAGTACCCTAAGGGACTCTCCTCTTCAATAGATTCCTCATAGCTTTTTTCACTTTTGTGTTTCTCACTGTGTAACTGATAGGATTTAACATGGGACAGAGGATTGCAAAGGACATAGTCATCCACTTGTCCACAGAGTAAATGGCCACAGGACGTGTGTAGGTGAATATACAAGGACCAAAAAAGAGAACCACTACTATAAAGTGGGAGCCACATGTAGAGAGGGCTTTTTGCCATCCTTCAGAGCCATGGGATTTCAAGGAGTTCAAGATAGCTATGTAGGAGGTGACTAGGATGACAAAAATAAGCAAACACATGCCCCCACTATTGGCTGCCACCACTATTCCAAGCCTATAGGTGTCACTGCAGGAAAGTTTCAACAGTGAGAAGAAATCACACATGAAGTGGTCAATAACATTGGGATCACAGAAGATCAAGTCCATTAAGAAAAGGATTTGGACTGTGATTTGCAGGATCCCCCCAGTCCAGGCCACCACCATCAGGAGCTGGCAGAACTGTTGCATGATGGTTGTGTAGTGTAGAGGCTTGCAGATGGCCACATCATGGTCATAGGCCATGGCCATGAGGACATATGACCTCTGATCCTCCCACGAAATGCTCCAAAAAGAGCTGAGTTTGGCAGCCACCCCAGGAGATGGTTCTCCTCTGGTACAGCAGGTCAATTATCATTTTGGGAGTGCTCACAGAGGTGAATGAGGCATATAATAAGGCCAAGTAAGTGAGAAAGAAGTACATGGGAGCAGAAAGTGTGGGACTGAGGGAGATGGTGATGACAATGAGCAGGTTGGCCAACACAGTAAACAGAAAAATGAACAAAAAGACAACAAAGAATATTTTCTGCAGGTGTGGATTCTGTGTGAGTCCCAAGAGAACAAATTCAGCCACATTGTTGGGAGGCCTGAGGAAACCCATTCAGCAAGTAATATCTTCCTGAGCCTGTATTACCTACAAAGAATACAGAATGATACTTGTTAATCACGAAAGCATTGGTATCTGACTGTCTCAGAATAAAAACAGTGCAGTCACGGTGACAGTGGAGCATATCCTTGGTAATTTGCCCCAGTTCTCCTTTCAAGTCTTTCTTACTTTTTTCCATGATGCTTCCCATTTCTTCAAACACTCAGAGCTTGTCACCTGTAACAATATTTGATGTTATAATTTACCAGGGCAACATTTGATGTTATAATTTACTGATAAAGCACTGGGCTGTTTCCATTAGATCTAGAATCTCCTAGTGGTTTCAACTCTATGTGACTCTACAAAGTCATCTAAGTGCTCCATACTTCCATGAATTCCTCTGTGTCTGTAAAGTTACCAATTGTAATTTTCAGATGTGTCTTATAAGCTGAGAAGTGTTACACACAAGTAAGAGTTATTTCCTCTTGCATGAAAGTTTATTTTTGAAATCTCACATCTATGGAAAAAAAATAATGATCAACAAGTGTCTGTCATAAGCAGGGAGTTTAGGGAAATGTACATAAGTCCTTGGCAATGAAAAGTCACTGGTACCTACATGAACATGTTAGCTATTCAGGTGTGTTTCATCACTGTCCCTCCCATAGTGGCTGGCATAATGTCTACAGTGTCTGAAACCTATTAGGTGATGAGTGTTTGACACTGAATTGCCATTCTCCAAGGATCAGCATATGCTTCCTTCTCCAAACCATAATCTCAGATGAAATTCAAATGATCTCCTCCAGCTCTGCCCACCTATAATCTCTCTACTTTATGAGAAAATTAAATAGACATTTGAAAGGAAGCTGCACTCCAATTTAATAGTTTCTGAGTGAAAAATTTGGTTTAAAACTCAACATTCAGAAAACTAACATTATGGCATTTGGTCCCGTCACTTCATGGCAAATAGTTGGGGAAACAGTGACAGACTTTATTTTGGGGGACTCCAAAATCAATGCAGATGGTGACTGCAGCCATGAAATTAAAATATGCTTGCTCCTTGGAAGAAAGCTATGACCAATCTAGACAACATACTAAAAAGCAGAGACATTACTTTGACAACAAAGGTCTGTCTAGTCAAAGCTATGGTTTTTGCAGTAGTCATGTGTAGATGTGAGAGTGGGATTATAAAGAAAGCTGAACACTGATAAATTGATGCTTTTGAACTGTGGTGTTGGAGAAGAGTCTTGATAGTCCCTTGGATTGCAAGGAGACCCAACCAGTCCATCCTAAAGGAAATCTGTCCTAAGTATTCATTGGAAGGACTAATGCTGAAGTTGAAGCTCCAATAGTTTGGCCACCTGATGCGAAGAGCTGACTCATTTCAAAAGCCCCTGATGCTGGGAAAGGTTGGAGGTGGGAGAAGAAGAGGATGGCAGAGAATGAGATAGTTGGATGGCATCACCAACACAATCGACATGAGTTTGGGTAAACTTTGGGAGTTGGTGATAGACAGGGAGGCCTGGTGTGCTGCAGTCCATGGGGTTACAAAGAGTTGGACATGACTGAGTGACTGAACTGAACTGAACTAACATATTCTCTAGAGTAATTATGGAAATATTTTATTGACTCTTAGAAAGTTCACTTTATGAGTCATTTTACTTTCAAGATAATCAGTTTGCTAATTTATAATTAATATTCTTCAATATTATGTTCCAAGTGTGTGGGTATGTGTGCTTGCATTCATGCATGCTCAGTCGTGCCCAAATCTTTACAATCCCATGGACCGTAGCCTGCCAGGCTCCTCCATCCATGGAATTTTCCAAGCAAGGATAATGGAATGGGCTACCATTTCCTGTTCTACATACAATTTAACATAGTCATATTCTGTGAATTTACCGTTTCAGTAGATTTGATAAAAAAAAAACATTCTTGCATAGATGTTCAATACACAAGGATCTATCAAGTAAAAAAAAAAATCCTTATTTTCAAGTTCTAAAACTAAGAAAAAAATTAATGAGAACAGAAATAAAAATTTAGTTAATGCACTCTCTCTCTCTATACACACACACACACACACACACACACACCAATGATAACAAATAGATTTAGTTAATTTAGTCATTCAATCGTGTCCGACTCTTTGCGACCCCATGGACTGCAGCACACCAGGCTTCCCTGTCCATCACCAACTCCCAGAGTTTACTCAAACTCATGTTCATCGTGTTGGTGATGCCATCCAACCACCTCATCCTCTGTCATCCCCTCCTCCTCCTACCTTCAATCTTTACCAGCATCAGGGTCTTTTCCAACGAGTCAGTTCCTTGCATCAGGTGTCCAGAATATTGGAGTTTCAGCTTCAGCATCAGTCCTTCCAATGAATACTCAGGACTGATTTTGAGAGGGTAACAGGCAGGAAGGCCAGGGGTCTCCAAATGGAGGAAATAGGCTGCAAGTGTCAGACATTTTTATCTCTCTTAAACAGCAGGAGGAAACAAACTAGCAGTATTTTTTTCCTTCTCTCTACAAATTTTAAAGGAGGTTTCTCTTTAAATACTGTGTTGCCATAATGACACCTGGTTTTACCTGAAGCTAACTGTGCTCAAACCTTGAGTTAACCAACGCATTTTCTTATGGAAATGTTTGTCTTAAGCAATGTTTACGTGCCATGCATTTACCCCAAATTCTGTCTTCAAGTCTGTTCAGCCTAATGGCTCAGAACCAACTTGACAAACCAGTATGTTATACTCAGATATTGTTCCCCTAATCTATGTAAATGAAACTATTTGTATGGTAATCTTCCCTTCTAAAACATTCAAGTCAATGATCTTATGGTCTGGTATGAATCATCTGGTGCCAAGATTATCCCAAAATGCATCTTATGAGTGAGGGGCCTGGTGCCATTTGGAGTTTTAAGACATTCCTTTCTTTTCATTAACAGACTGCTAGTGACTATATAACATCCAGCTGAAGACTAGCGGGGGGGGGGGGGGGGTACTCCTTCTGCCCCCTTCTGATGCCTATGTCAGAAGCTTTCTCTATCTCCTTTATACTTTAATAAAACTCTATTACACAAAAGCTCTGAGTGATCCAGCCTCATCTCTGGCCCCGGATTAAATTCATCTCCTCCAGAGGCCAAGAATCAAGAGACATCGATTTGATCCCTGGGTTGGGAAATATCTCCTGGAGGAGAAAATGGCAACCTACTCAAATATTCTTGCCTGAGAAATCCCATAGACCAAGGAGCATATGGATTTTATTGAAACATCATCATGAAAATGTCTTGGACTATTCTTTAAGCTCTGAGATGGAAGTCAGAATCAGATCAGAGAATCAGCATGTACTGACAAAATTGACCACTCTTAACCTCAAAAAGTCTGAAATCCATTCATAATGGCCCATTGAGCATCATCCACCCTCTTCTTAAACAGAAAGGAAACATTTTTAATTGCTATGATTCAAAGAGGCTATTATAAAATCTGATATCCTTTGAAATGGCTTAAGGAGCATCAGTTTTTAACCTAGAAGAATGCAGATCTGAATACCAGTTCTGTCTCTGAAAGTGGGTGGATTATTGGACATTTTTTAACTTTGTTGTTCTTCATCATTAAAACAGGAATGATCATAATACATTTAAATCACAATAATACCTACCTTACAGAGATGCTGTTAGTGTCAGGTGAGAGGTTTGAGAAAGACTTTCTAGTACTAAACTTTGAAAATGCAAACATTATGATTAGAATAAAATATTCATATTATGTAATTTATTATCTGAAATTGAATTCCTGTTTAATAGCATTCAAATGGAATTTTTTTAACCCTCATCCTTCAGTCCTTGACAATCAACATAATACTCGCTATTTTGGAGTTTTGCTTTAAATTCCATGTAGATGGATTTTGTATGAATCCATAGAAATGGATTCATACAGTATTTGTCTTTGTATTTCTGCTTATCCTCTTAGCATAATGCCCTTAAAGTCCTGTCATGTTGCCACAAATGACAAGATTCCCTTCTTGGCATTGCTGAATAATATTTTACTTATTTATGTATATAAATATATGAAATTTATATTGCATTATACTATTGTCTTATTTATATGTATATCATTATATTAATTTATATAATATTATTTATTTACAGGCTTATTTGTATTATGAATGTATAAAATTTTCTTTATCCACTCATACACCAGTGTACATTTTAGTTGTTTCCAGGTGTTAGTTAGTTGAATAATGCTGCAGTAGACATGGGTGCACTGATGTATCTTCAGATTCCTGACATCATCACTTCTTGGCCTTTTGGCTAAAATCAAATACAAATTCCTGGCATCATGCCCTTGGTCATATATATATGAAAGTAGGATTTCAGAATTATACAGTAGTCTTATATTTAATTGCTTGAGAAACCTCTGTAATTTTTTCTGTAATGACTGAGAAAAATTATATTCCAATTACAGGAGTGCTCCATTTTCTCTACAACTTAAAAAAGATTGCTGTCTTCTTTGTATCTCATATAGCCATCCTAACAGTTGTGAGGTTATACCTCATTTTTGTTATGATATTGAACACTTTCTCATATTCTGATGGTCATTTTTATGTCTTTGGAAAACTATCCAGTTTCTTCACCCATTTTTAAATTGAGTTATTTATTATTATACTACTAAACTGCAGAAGATGTATGCATATTTTAGGTATAAACACCTTATGAGTATATGATTTGTAAATATTTTCTCCATTTCATAGGCTGTCTTCTCAGTTTGTTGTTTCCTTCCATGTGTCTGATTTAGAACTTGAGATTCTGGACTTCAGGCTGATGTCATGATGGGATGTACCTTAACTGACCTGCTAGTGTTTCCCTCCTCTGCTTTGTGGCCTTGAGCTGCCCTGTTAGAGGCCTGACAATCTCACTGGACAGATAATATCCATATAGACCTGTATCTACATGGAGAAGAAAAGAGACCCAGCAGGGCCCCATCTTTTATCCATCTCTACAGAGGCATCATTCATATAAATCCAGCAATATGTTAATGACCAGAGCATGACCTTAGTCTGTGCCGTTTGGAACAGAAGAATTGCTCAGTCATGTTCTCACTAAATTATGGTCAAATACAGAACTGTGAATGGAAAGATACAGCACTATGTTTGAATAGATACAGGTTTGTGTGTGATCATATTAAATACATAAACACATATGCATATACAAACACATCCCTATTGGTAGTCAGATTTAGACACATACATGCAATTGAATTCAGACCTTACATATTGCTGAATGTATACATACAAGTAGTCATAGAGATTCACATGAATTTGGAAACAGACCTGAGTGTATGGTTGGATCCATACTTGTATGTTGCTGGATACAGACCAATAGATGTTTGCATAGAAATATATATTCATAGCTTTAAGGTTTGTGCTCAAATACATGCCTGCAAAAGACGCTAAGCCCTTTCTGACCAGTTCATTGTAAATGTGAATCAAATGTCAATAAGAGAGTCCTCTTTTTTCCAAATAGAGAGGGAAAAAGATCAAGATTTATGTGCACTCTAATGGAGATTGCAAATTTTTATTTTGATGTCAATCCTTCACAATATATGTCTTATTCTAGATTAAAAAACAAAATAATAACACGCTTCATCATCCTCAAAATAAATATGCTGTGTTATAACATGCTAAATATATATTTTATGGAAAGTTTTCAAAATTTACATAATGAATCTAAAGTTTATAGGAAGAGGTAAGATCAGGAAGGAAGGAGAGAAAGAAGAGAAGAAACTGCTCCAGAATTGAACTCTACAGATGACATAAAACTTGGTATATTTAATAGAACATTTTCAAATTACCTGAAATTAATAATTATTTTAAAGGATTATTTTTGCTGTTTGGAGAAAATAGGCTAAGGTATGTCCCCATTACAAATAAAAATAAATTCTGGACAGGTTACAAAATGAAAAACTTGGAAAAGTTATTGAAAAAAACAACGTGTTAAAATTTATAAAGTAATTGGAAGGAAACATTGCAAAGAGTCAGACACTACTTCATGACTTTCACTTTCAGAGTGTATATTATGTATCATACATTGTGTGAGAAACAGAGAATGACATGTTTTCTTGACTTCAGGGAGCTTATAGATCAATAAATATAGATAGTTAATAAATATTTTATCTCATTGCTTTAAAAATACACAAATATGAAAATTAATTAATATCTCTCAATTCATTTGGATTGCAATTACATGACACCATAGTAGAAGGATTAAATAATAAACATTTTTCACAAGTTCAGTGGCTAGGAAGTCCAAGATTAAGCTGCAGATAGACTCCATATCTGGTGAGTCTACCTCATTCCTAGATGGTCATCTTTTTCCTGTGTCATCATATGGCAGAAGTGTCGAGAGTTCTATAACAGCTCTTCACAACAATTTTATCACCTAGTCATTATGCAAAGAGCCCACCTCCAAATACTCCCACATTAAATAGGACTTAACTTATGTTTTTGGAGAGGGACAAAAGTTTTAAGCCTATAGCAACATTCAAAAGTGAAGAAATAATTTGCATATGTTCAAAAGAGTCTTTTAATGAAGGTGAAAGAGGAGAGTGAAAACGCTGGCTTAAAACTCAACATTCCAAAACAAAAACCAAAAACCATGGCACTCCGTCCCATCACTTCATGACAAATATATGGGGAAACAGTGACAGACTTTATTTTCTTGTGTCCCAAAATCACTGAGGCAGTGACTGGAGCTATGAAATTAAAAGACACTTGCTCCTTGAAAGAATAGCTATATCAAACACAGACAGCATATTAAAAAGCAGACACTTTACTTTGCTGACAAAGTTCTGTATAATCAAAACTGTGATTTTCCTAGTAGTCATGGAGTTGGACCATAAAGAAGGGTGAGCACTGAAGAATTGATGCTTTCAAACTGTGATGTTGGAGAAGATTCCTGAAAGTCCCTTGGACAGCAAGGAGATCCAACCAGTCAATCCTAAAGGAAATCAGTCCTGAATATTCATTGGAAGGACTGATGCTGAAGCTGAAACTCTAATACTTTGACCACCTGATGCGAGGAACTGACTCATTGGAAGAGAACCTGATGCTGTAAAAGATTGAAGGCAGGAGGAGAAGGGGACAACGGAGAATGAGATGGTTGGGTGCTATCACTGACTCAATGGGCATAAGTTTGAGTAAACTCCGGGAGTTGGTGATGGACAGGGAGGCATGGTGTGCTGCAGCCCATGGGTTCACAAAGAGTCAGACACAACTGAGTGACTGAACTGAACTGAACCATACTGATCCTTAAATCTTAGAACCGGACTATGTCCAAGACTGGTTCTTGGCTCAATTCAATTGATGGGATTTTTCCAGTAAATTTTAAAAGTTTGTCCATATATAAAAACACTGGTAAACCACATCACCTTTTAGGGTCAGAAAGATGTGACAGTGATAGCAAAACAAAATGGTTTATAATTTTTTTCAGACTACTGCCGTTAAGAACAAAATATCAGCCTAGTTGATTTGCTTCAGCAAAGATCAATTTATCATGCATTTTTCTACTTGCCATAGGAAGATTTTCTTTCTTTTTATTAATATTTAGTAGCCAATCTATTCTTCATTGAGGTTTTGTCAATATATAAAATGCATAATCAATTTAGATATAACAAATATCTATGCAATCATTAAATTGTACTTAGACTATCTATTTGAATACACAAACTATGCTATGGCTGAAGACACAGCAAATACTAAAATGGAAAATATATAAATGTTTCTTTTTGTATGGGTGCTATATTCTTATAACAGATTTCACAACAAGGAATGAGACCATAAGTAATAAAGTAGGTGCAGTTTTTCAGTGTTTCAAGACCACAAATAGAGGACTACACCAGATATAAAAGGGAAAAGTCTACTATCAATAATAGAATCAGAGATGACCGTTCCTAAAAGGTGTGCTTAAGGTGAGATCCCACCCCCCCCCAATGGGTGTGGCTACCATCAGGAGCACTGTTTCTTAAGCAAAGTTATGTAAAAATTAATTTACAAAACAATCTCATTTTAGAGGTGAGCTTGCATATATGTAGAAAACACCAGATATTTAACAGAAATTATTATTGCAATGCTTTGTTATAAAAGAGTGATCAGAAAGTACATTCTACTCTTGTTTCTGATCTTAATGGAAAAGCTTTCAAACTTCCAGTGTTGAGTATTATGTTAACTGTGTTTGTCATTTACATCCCTAATTATGTTGATGTACTTTCCTTCTATACCTGAATTGTTTAGATTTTTATAATTATTTTTATTATGAAAGGACGTTGAATTTCTACACTGTCAATGAAAAACAAAAGGAAGAAATTAAGAAAGTAATTCCACTGACAACAGCATTAATAATAATAGAATATTTGTATCAATTTAAGCAAGGAGGCAGAGCACGTAAGTAAGGAAAACTCCCTGCTCAGTCATGTCCAACTCTTTGGGACTCTTTGGATTATAGCCCACCAGGCTCCTCTGTCCATGGGGTTTTCTAGGCAAGAATACTGGAGTGGGTTGCCATTTCCTCCTCAGAGGCATCTTCCTGACCCAGAGACTGAACCCTCACCTCTTGTGTATCCTGCATAGAAGGCTGATTCTTTGCCCACTGAACCATCAGGGAAGCCCATGATGGGGTTAGAATTCAGTCTTTTAGAGTTTCCCTTTGTGATTTTCATGAGTCATGTTAGAACACCTTTGTGATTATTAAATATGTTGATTCAACAGATTGGTTCTATTCTATAGTACTTCTTTTGAATAATTTTATATACTAATGATCTGGAATAAAGTCACCTACTTGAATATAAAGTATCCTTAGAAATTAATTTCAAAGATAATGATCTGGGGGTAGTTTTATGAGTAGATATATATAAATCTAATGATAGCTTTAATTTATATGTTCTCTAAACATAATGTATTAATTAAAAGATGAGGTAACATCTATAGACCTTGACTGAGTGACCCTCAAGAACTCGAACAAATGTTGCAATAAGTAAACCTTGACTTAAAGCCTTATTTTTCTTTTTTTTTTGTTGTTCACAGGTGGGCTTAGGCATCCTATCATGTTTGTTGGCCATTTAGAAGCAGTCTTCTGTTAATTTTTTTGTTGATATTTTATTCCATATTTCATACTTTTATATTCATCTTTTCTTCATTAGATGATAACTCTTTATATCATCCAATATGTAAATTTTTCTTCAAATATTTCATCTACTAGTGTTTTGGTATCATTTCCTAAATCCTTAAAAACAATGAAATAGTCAAATAAATCTGTTTGAGCTTTCAAGGATTGGTAAAGAATATTCTTCCAATTCTAGATTGAAGAAAGGTACCTCTTTTATGAAATGGAAAGTAAATATGAAGTAAATCTTGCTTTACCTTTTTATTAAACTTTTATTATTTTTTTTATTTTTAATATATATTAGCTATATGTACAATAATTATCTTCTGGATGGAAAGGTAGTAGTGACACTTCATTTATTTAATGATGTATCCTTTTCCCACAAATGTCTCTAATTGCTTGCCTCTCCATTAGTTTACAAGATTTTGAGTTTAAGGATGATGTTTTAATAAGTCTTGATCATATTAATAATATCTGAAAGTATAAGAACCATACTTCTCATCTCTTGAATGAATGAACAAATTATCATAAGACATCAGTAAGTTAGTCATAATAATTATATTTATAGGAAATGTCCTGAACTCTGAAAAAAAAGATGCAGAAAGACATATGGAACAAAGGAACAATGTAACTGAGTTTGTCCTCTTGGGGCTTGATAAGAACCCCCAGGGTCAGAAAATATTATTTTGTCATCTTCTTGCTCACCTACATTCTGAACACGGTGGGAAGTCTCCTCATTGTCCTAACTGTGGTGTCCAGCCAAACACTGGATGTCCCTATGTACTTCTTTCTTGGCAACTTATCATTTACCCCCATACAGTCACCCCAATATGATTATAGACTTATTCTATGTGAAGAAAACCATTTCTTTCCAAGCTTGCATGATTCATCTTTTTACAGGGCACTTATTTGGTGGTGCTGAGATTTTACTCCTGTGGTCATGGCCTATGACCGCTACATGGCCATCTGCAAACCTTTGCATCATATGACAATAATGAATCAATGGATATGTATTCTGTTACTGCTGTTAGCCTGGATTGGTGGGTTTTTATACACTATTGTTCATATTCTTTTTGTTTACAATCTTCCCTTCTGTGGTACCAATGTCATTGACCACTTCAGATGTGACATGTACCCCTTGTTAAAACTGGCCTGCACTGACATCGGTATCATTGGCTTCACGGTGCTGGCTAATGATGGGGTCACCTGTGTTGTCCTCTTCACACTCTTACTCATCTTCTGTGGGGTCAACCTGCGCTCCCTGAAGAATCTTAAGTCAGGAAGGTAGGTGAAAAGCCTTATCCACCTGTGGCTCCCACATTGCTGTGGCGGTCCTCTACTTTGTGCCCTGTATTTTTCTGTATGTGAGACCTCCTTCTACTTTACCCATCAATAAATCCTTGACCATGTTTTACACCATTGTCACCCCTGTGTTGAACCCTCTAATCTATACTCTGAGAAATGAAGAGATGCAAAATGCCATGAAAAGACTCTGGATAAGAAGAAGAAAATGAGGCAGTAAGAAAATATATCACCTATTTTCAGTGAAAAAATGCTCTTCTCAGGAAAGCAACATGTGGTTTTTTAACTGGAGTAACTCCTCAGGCTAAATAACTTGGGGATGATGAAAAACATCTCTTATTGACTAATTTGAATGATCAAAATATACTTTAATATTTTCAAAATTTCCTAGTTCAAAATATATATTTGTTTGAAATGCAATTTTTTATGATTTCCATGATTTGTTAGGGGAATTACATATAGTTTTGGGGTATACAATGTCTCTTTGAGACTATAGATTTATGTTCTGTATGATGAGTTAAGCTATATAGTTAACACTGTTAATTTATTAGATTAAGGGAAGAGTTTACCAATTTCTCTCTAAAATAATGTAATATTTTTTAGAATTAATAAGGTTTATTACATTACCAATTTCAGAAAAATAATAAAAAATATAAATTCTTCCACACACAAACACACTTATTAATATTTGAAGTATAGATTCATTTTTTCTATCTGCAAGATACTTTATACACATCTTTTTGTTTCTGTTGCTTAACATCTTAAGACTGAAGAAGAATGTTTCAAAGCTCTGAATTTAATAGCAAGGTGATGTTTATAAAAATAACCTAAATGAATGAAATTTTATATAGAAAAATAACCAAATCTTAATTTTCCAATTGGGTAAACATATCATCTCTTCAAATATAATAGCTTAGTTTGGCACTACATTTTCACAAAGGTGATCCTTTCACCTTTCCAAATAGTTTAGAATATCAGGTGAAACCTTTGAAATTTTTTCTATATCCCCAAATCCTTTTTGTATATAGTGTTTCCATAACTTTCTGTGGAATCAAAGGCTCTTTCATGTGTATATTTGGCACAATCTATCATCCATGAGCTTCAAATATCCAGTACAAAACTTGACAGCAGATTTTTGGGTGATGTCATTAATAGGAAACTGGATAACAATATCTGTCATTCTTCTCTCTCTTGTTAAAAAAATGCAGACTGTGTGACATTACTTTGTCAAAAAATGTCCATCTAGTCAAGGCTATGGTTTTTCCAGTGGTCATGTATGGATGTGAGAGTTGGACTATAAAGAAAGCTGAGCACCAAAGAACTTATATTTTTGAACTGTGGCATTGGAGAAGACTCTTGAGAGTCCCTTGGACTGCAAGGAGATCCAACCAGTCCACCCTGAAGGAAATCAGTCCTGGGTGTTCATTAGAAGGACTGATGTTGAAGCTGAAACCTCAATACTTATGGCCACCTGATGTGAAGAACTGACTCATCTGAAAAGACCCTCATGCTGGGAAAGATTGAGGGTGTTATAGCCACGCTTTCCAGGAAACAGACTCACTCAGAAGGACAATGCAGATAGCAGAGTGCAGTTTATTACGCCGGCGGGCCCAAGGCAGAGTCTCCTCTTAGCCAAGGACCCCGTCCAGCATTTGTGAAAATCTTTTATACCCTGAGTGTACGTGTCCAAACCCACCACCCCAAATTCCCTGAGACTTACAAAGGAAGGGTAAACACAATCACTATAACCCCATCATTCATGTGTTATGTGTTCAAACAGTTAATAATCAATAAGCCCGCAGTTACATTCCAACCAGTTAATAACCGATAAGCCTGTGGTTACATTTCGATAGACACTGTCTGGAGGCAGGGGTGATTAGTGTGTTTTCTCTTCTTCAAGATTCCCCTGCCCAGAGGGGGGTCTTATCCTTCCATTGTCATTCCCACAGGTGCTAAACACAGAATTCAGAGTCCACTGGAGAGGTGGTCACGCACGATCAGCACAGACAGGCCTGAGATGGAGTCCAGGCCCTATGAATTCCTTCTTCAAGGGTAAGAGGAGAAAAGGACAGCAGAAGATTAGATCGTTGGATGGCAACACCGACTCAATGGACATGGGTTTGGGTGGACTCCGGGAGTTGGTGATAGACAGGGAGGCCTGGCATGCTGCGGTTCATGGGGTTGCAAAGAGTCAGACACAACTGAGTGACTGAACTGAACTGAACTGAGATCGTGTGCATGCATACTAAGTTAGTTCAGTCGTGTCTGACTCTGTGTGACCTAATGGACTATAGCACGCCAGGCTCCTCTGTCTATCAGAATTCTCCAGACAAGAATACTGGAGTGGGTTGCCATTCCCTCCTCCAGGAGATCTTCCCCACCCAGGGATCAAACCCATGTCTCCTGCAACTTTTGCATCACAGGCAGATTGCTTACTGCTGAGCCACCTGGGAAGTCCTAAATAAGATTACTATGCAGTGAAGAGGCTGAACTACATTGTTTTATTTGGTAGATGGAGAATTCATAGCACATCCTCTCTCTCTCTCTCTCTCTCTCTCTGAGTCAGGCTGGAAACAAAATATTACCTGCCTCTAACATGGTCAAAAGCATGTGGTAAAAGAAGTCTGTTATCCTCCCTCCTTATTCAGGATGGATTCATAAGGGACTAAGGTTATGTGTCATTTGGTTATTTTTCACAGTTAAATGAAAATCACACTGTGAGAAGAACTGATAGCCTACAGTGAAAGAGGTTGTATTTTTTATCTCCAAGGAAGAACACTTAGCTTCAGGACCAGAGATCAGCCTTGACCACTCAGGGCTTTTGTGTGGTGGAAGTTTTGTTAAAGTGCAAAAGGGACAGAAAAACCTTCTGACACAGACATCAGAGGGGGGACACAGAGTGCCACCCTTGCTAGTCTGTAGCAAGGGAATTATGTACTAAAAATTAGTTATTGCAATAAATCAAAAGGATGTCTCAAGGTTGTAAAAATCTTACTAGACCCACTCCCACAATTTACATTTTAGTATAACAGGATTAGAACTTAACAATAGAAAGATCCTAGCAGACCCACTCCCATAATATACATTCTAGGATACCAGGATTAGTCAGAAGGTTTTCAGGAAGGAGAGACTTTCCTCAAGCAGGATACATTGTTGTTATATAATCCCTAGTTCAGAGTTTAAACTGAATTGTTTGTTGTGTAATCATCAGTTCAGGGCTTAAAGAAAAAAATTGTTTTATGTGACTAAGGACTGTAAGAGAAAAAAAAAAAAGAAAATTCCTCCTCCTTGAGAGTTATAGACTCCTGTCTCTCCCTTGAAAACCCCAGACCCCTCTCTCCCTGGAAGCCCCTAGACTTCTTATCAAACTCCCCAGGAATTGACTCTCTCAGAGCTACATATCCTGATTTTTATCTCTGTTGCATGGATATGTCTTATATTACCTCAAACAGAATTCTATTTACCAACTAATACCAAGCATTTGGATTTATCAGAATCTATGTAATTTTTTCCTCCATTTTTGAATGTTGCTGTAAACTCAAATTTGTTGTCCCTTTCACCAATGTACTCTTTTTTTTTCATTTATTTTTATTAATGTACTCTTGCAAAATTGAAAGCCTCGTTCAGAATTTTGTTTCTAAATATGCTTCCTGGGATACCTGCCTATGAAGAAAATGGTTCAATCCATGTTCTGGACTCTGGTTCCTTCTTGCTTGTCCTTCATGCACTGATGCTTTCTCTGGGAATGCAGAGAGTAAGATTCATGCAACCTCACAACACCTTGAACTGCTTCCTTGTGACCAATGCTTTCCATGATTGCAGAAAATCAAAATCATCTCATTCAAAAAAAGTTAATTTTCAAATTATTGAGATTTTCAAAATGAATTAAACATTCTGTTTCTTAAGGAACTCTGAATCTTGACTGAGAACAGAAACTCAGAATGTGCACTTTTGGCTGTATTTGTCCTGATAACAAATGGATATTAAATCAGTATGTTAATCAGAGAGAGAGAAAAAAATTCAAACTGTGTGTAAATTGTTTATAATAAAATATTTTCTGTTTGTGCTTATACCAGTCAAACTGAAATAGTGAAATAGCTGTTGCAACAGTTGATTCTTAATCACTTACTGTCATGTGTTCATACAGTGTTGTTGAATGTTGGTGTTCCTGAAGGATGGTGAATAATTTCATATAAATATTTTATTATGTTCTGAGTCCATCATTTCAATTCCAGAGGAAGCCAGTCATGTGATTACTGTTGTAGACAAATGCTCTGCAGGTCCTGGCAAAGGGCCATCAGCACTTTGTCTTCATTTAAGTGCAGCACATACAACTAAGTCATTCAATTCCAGCATCACCAAGTATGATTTTGTCTAATTAAATTCATTAGAACCTTAATCATAATTTTCAGGGTAGATCTCCAGAGATGGTACAAGAAAAATCACCAAGTAGAACAAGACTTATAAAATTCTGCCATCTGGGAAAAAATCATGAAAAAGCAAATTTAGGTCATATCACCAAAAGGGAAAATCAAACCTGGGCAGAAATGAAATATGTGAAAACTTTCTTGCAAAGTTATGTCCTTCAAAACAAGCAAATCTTTTTAAGTTTAAGCTTTATCTTTGCAGGTGATATCTGAACCAATTTCCAATCATGAATGTTAATCTCAGAACAAGTCATTTAAACTTTATTTTAAATGCAGATAAAGGGTGTCACATAGTTTCAGGTATGCAATTGATAGAATCTGTTTTATCTGTTTTAGTATCATACTGGGAAAAGAAAAGTGTATTTGTGGAACTGTTTCATTCATCTCAAAGTGCTCATGGAGCATACACCAAAGTAGAAAATATCTAAGGCCATGACAGAATTTGCAATATATTTTTAAGAACTTAGATCATAAAGCATATATGTACTTTAACTAGAAATTTATAACAAAAATGTAATATTTTCCAACTATTTAGCCTAAAATTATTTATGAATATTTTCAAAAAGATATTTTCAACAGAAACATTATGATATACATTTATATAAAAACAATATAAAAATATTTATTAGATATATATATTAATATACATAAAAGACTGTCTGTAATCCATTGTAATGTGTATAAATTAACTGGATGCAGGTAACTGTGTGATTGGAGAGAATTTTATATATTTAAATGCAAATATTAGAAAACAATAGACACTTTAAAGGGTGAACTAAGCTTTTCTCTCAAAATGCTAAAAAAAGAAAATTTAAAATAAACACAAAGAACAATGTAGTGTGGAAAGTGTTGAGAAGATATACGTCATTAAAATTAATTTATATAAAGTAAAGAATATCAGGAATTGATCTTTTTGAATACTGAATAAAATATAAATTTCTAGCCAAATGGACTAAGTAAAAATAAGAGAAAAAACAAATTATCAGAATCAAGATTGAAGAAAGGGCCATCATTGCAGATTACACAAATTTTATCTTTTTTTTTTTCATTTATTTTTATTAGTTGGAGGTGAATTACTTTACAATATTGTAGTGTTTTTTGTCATACATTGACATGAATTAGCCATGGATTTACATATATTCCCCATCCCGATCCCCCCTCCCACCTCCCTCTCAACCCAATCCCTTAAAATTTTAAAAAGACGACAAAATGATATAATATGAGAATGTATGGCAGTAAACTTGTCAAGAAAAGAAAACAGACCATTGCTCTGAAAAACACAATGGTCTAAACACATGAGAAATAATTTTAAACTGGGATAATCTAAGTGAAAACAAATTGAATGTTTAGAGTCCTAGCACTCTCCTGAAAGATAGTTCATTCCCTTGTAGCTTTAATCAATTAATTTTACATGACAACTAGTCAAGAAATAGCTTAATTGTTACACAACACTTTCACAGAAGTAGTGAAACTTCCTAATGCATTCTATGCACCCAGCAACCCTTAAACCAGTATGACTCAAGGGCATCAAGTGGAAATAATTAAATTAATAGCTCACATTAGCAAAGACACAAAATTTTGAACATAATACATGTTTTCATTCCTTTGGGTGTTTTCTTTTAGGATTTTTTTTAAAAATACATTGCTGATACAGTTCTTGAAGCTCATCCTGGGATATGCTCAGTCTAGAACTAGTCACATCCCACAACTAACAAAAATTTTTATAAGTATTCAACCAACAGCCCTGCCACTGTGAACTATGAGGTTTTCCAGCCAATGAGAGTAAGCTCTCTTTCTGGCCTAGTTTGAGAACCAAGCACTCTTCTGTCTGATTCATCTGGGTAAATCTTTCCCCAGCCCCAGGTATTTTCCTCAAAGACACACACAGATCAGTACTTTGATGAATACTTGAGATGGATCCCCTTAGCTTTGCATAATTTTCTCTCTCTCTCTCTTTCTCACACCCAGCCTCTCCAGGACTATAGATGTATTTTCTGCCTTAGTATCCTTGACCATTAATTTCAGATTCTCAGCTCAGAGGCAGGGCCAGGATCTTTGGAGATAGCCCTCTTTCTACAACAGCATGGGAACTTTATGTTATTGTTGTTGTTCAGTGTCTCAGTTGTGATCAATGCTTTGTGACCCCCATGGACTGCAGCTACCAGGATTCCTCGCCCTCAACCATCTCCCAGAGCTTGCTCAAACTCATGTCCATTGAATTGGTGATGCCATCCAACCATCTCATCCTCTGTCACTCCCTTCTCCTCCTGCCTTCAGTCTTTCTCAGCAACAAGGTCCTTTTCAATCAGTGGGCTCTTCACATCAGGTGGCTTAAGTATTGCAGTTTCAGCTTCAACATCAATCCTTCCAATGAATATTCAGGGTTTATTTCCTTTAGGATTGACTGGTTTGATCTCCTTGCTGTCCAAGGGACTCTCAAAAATCTCCAGCACCACATATTGAAAATATTTAATCTCTGTGGGTCAGCTTTCTTCATGGTCCAAATCTCACATTCATACATACTACTGGACAAACCAAAGCTTTGACTCTACAGAGCTTTGTCAACAAAGTTATGCTTCTGCTTTTTAATATGCTGTCTAGATTTGTCATAATTTTCTTCCAATGAGCAAGTTTCTTTTAATTTCATGGCTGAGGTCACCATCTGCAGTGATTTTGGAGCCCAAGAAAATAAAGTCTGTCACTGTTTCTGTTTTTTCCCCCATTTATTTGCCATGAAGATGATAAGTAACACCAGAAATAGAATTATCAGCATCTGAGAATCCTGGGTAAATCCCATTAGAATGAATCCATTCACATTCTTCCTGTCTTCTTTCATTTCAATGCTGATGATGAATTCAGAAGTGGAGAATCTACCTAAAAATATTTTCCTGACAGATTAGAGGAGAATGAACTATGCCACCTGACACTGCTGCTGATCAGAGTGGCAATGTCTGCCTATTGTCTTTTCCCTTCACTATCAACTCTGTTCTTCTCCCTTCATCTTCCACTAGCCTCTCAACTGATTTCAGTGGCTTAGCTATAGGTATAGCCTAGAATTTCACCCCTGAAATGTCTACTCATGTCTTCAGTCTACCCAAAATGCAGGCCAGGTTCCTGTAGATTCTTATTTGCTGTCACTATATGAGTAGCAAGAGGTAGCCAAGTGTTAATAGATCACCTGAAATGCAAAAATATTCCGCCCTTTCTCCACTGTGGTTTAGCACTTGTTTATGTATCTGATGATCAAGGTCAATTACTTCTGCCAGAGTCATAGCAACAGTCCTTTCTCTGAATTGTTACAATAGCAATCCTTCTAAGTGCCAGGTAAGTCAGGTTTAAGATAAGTCAGATAAGAAAACAACAAGAAAAGGACTCCTTCATGGCAAAATTAATCTAATATATCAATTAACTGTGAAGCTTACTTTTTTGAAATTTGTAGTTATATTAGCCAATCAACAAATATCCTTAAATTAAAAAAAAATCAGTTGATCTTTCTGTCACTTACAACCAAAAGTATCCTATGGAAAAGTCCTATGAAACTGGGTGGATTTATAGGTCCTATTACTCATTTACATTATATTTATATTTGCACAAGTACAACAAGATTTTAATTGTAACATTATAATTTGTATTGTCATTAGAATGACTCATTACCCTCTTAAAATTGAATTGCCAGGCCTTCCTTGGGGGCCCTGTGTTAACATGCCGCTTTTCAAAGCAGTAGCCATAGGTTCAACACCTGATTGAGGAACTGAGATCGCACATGTCACAGGGCAATCTAAGCCCACGTGATGCAACTAAGACCAGACGCAGCCAGAAATAAAGATTTCTTACAATTTACTTACTATTTGCATAATGTTATGCTTTCAAATGAACTTTGAAAAAAGGAATATCAGCCATGCTTTACTTTTATGTGGAAAAAACTACACTATTGTTTTATTTTTTTTTCCCCTCCCAAGGATATATACTGAGTATACTGTCAAACTTTTTTAGAAGAAATTTAGATAGGACCACAATTAAAGTAAGTTAATTCAAAGGCCAAAGATTCCTACATAGGTTGTAGGTAAATTACAAAAGACCATTAATTGCTTAAGATGGATTTATCTTGAGATAGACATTTAATTCTGCTTTGGACTTCATTTAGCCAGCAACCCAAAGTAACAGTGAAAACACTAGAAAGCTATTGGAGAGAGCTTTGTGGGAAGTAGGAACAAATAGCTTTATTTTCTTTGCCAAGCAAAGGGGGTCAGAGCAGCTCTCAAAACTGTGTGTCTCCACTTGGAGACGATAGTGAGAAGCTTTATAGCAATGGTTCAAAAAAATGTGATCAGCTAGTGCACATTATTCTGATTGGTTGGCGGTGAGGTAAGTGGGAGATAGCATCACCAACTTTCTTGTTCCAATTGTTCTAGGGTCAAGTGCATGTGGGTAGTATACCACTGTAAACTTCACCCACTTGGTGGAGGTTTCAGTATCAGCATAACAGCTCAAAGATGTTGTGTGTATCCCTTGATGGGGAATTAAGACATTCCCCAAGATTGACTATTATTTCCTTGACTGTTTGCTTTTCCTTTGTCTCACACCTACTTCCTTACCTAATTAACA
This sequence comes from Hydropotes inermis, assembly GCA_020226075.1. Classification (NCBI taxonomy): domain Eukaryota; kingdom Metazoa; phylum Chordata; class Mammalia; order Artiodactyla; family Cervidae; genus Hydropotes; species Hydropotes inermis. Next base: position 100,328 of record CM035270.1, read on the forward strand.
ACTGCTTGAATCTTCCATTTGGAACTCAGGGAAGGTCAAGAATGTTGAATGAAATCAATTTTATGTAATCACAGAAATGAGGGACATATAAAGCTTTTTATGCCCAGGAGCCCCACATGGCTTTGGTCAGTATCAATCCCCCCTTTTCTCTGATATTCATCAATCTTGAGGAGAAAAAGTATTGGACAAAAATTGAATAATAATTTTGGATGGAGACATTAATTAAACATAGCAGAGGAACTTGGTTTTATGGGAGATGGCTTTTAATCTCCTTTTACGTTCAATTCAGTTCAGTAAAGTTCAGTCAGTCATGTCCGATTCTTTAAGACCCCATGAATAACAGCATGCCAGGCCTCCATATCCATCACCAACTACCAGAGTTTACCCAAACTCATGTCCATCGAGTCAGTGACGCCATCCAGTTATCTCATCCTCTGTTGTTCCCTTCTCCTCCCGCCCCCAGTCCCTCCCAGCATCAGGGTCTTTTCCAATGAGTCAATGCTTCACATGAGGTGGTCACAGTATTGGTGTTTCAGCTTCAACATCAGTCCTTCCATTGAACACCCAGGACTTATCTCCTTTAGTATGGACTGGTTGGATCTCCTTACAGTCCAAGGAATTCTCAAGAGTTTTCTCCAACACCACAGTTCAAAAGGATCAATTCTTCTGCACTCAGCTTTCTTCACAGTCCAGCTCTCACATCTATACATGACCACTGGAAAAACAGTAGCCTTGACTATATTGACCTTTGTTGGCAAAGTAATGTCTCTGCTTTTTAATATGCTATATAGGTTGGTCATAACTTTCCTTCCAAGGAGTAAGCATCTTTTAATTCATGGCTGCAGTCACCAATTGCAGTGGTTTTGCAGACCCCCAAAATAAAGTCTGACACTGTCTCCACTGCTTCCCCATCTATTTCCCATGAAGTGATGGGACTAGATGTCATGATCTTAGTTTTCTGAATGTTGAGCTTTAAACCAACTTTTTCACTCTCCTCTTTCACTTTCATCAAGAGGCTTTTTAGTTCTTCTTCACTTTTTTCCATAAAGGTGGTGCCATCTGCATATCTGAGGTTATTGATATTTCTCCCAGCAATCTTGATTCCAGCTTGTGCTTCTTCCAGCCCAGCGTTTCTCATGATGTACTCTGCATATAAGTTAAATAAGAAGGTTGACAATATACCACCTTGACATACTCCTTTTCCTATTTGGAATCAGTCTGTTGTTCCATGTCAAGTTCTTAACTATTGCTTCCTGACCTGCATACAGGTTTCTCAAGAGGCAGGTCAGGTGGTCTGGTATGCCTGTTTCATAATTTCCCAGTTTATTGTGATCCACGCAGTCAAAGGCTTTGGCATAGTCAATAAAGCAGAAACAGATGTTCTGGAACTCTCTTGCTTTTTTGATGATCCAGTGGATGTTGGCAAATTGATCCCTGGTTCCTCTGTCTTTTCTAAAACCAGCTTGAATATCTGGATGTGGGGTTAACCTTCCCTACATCTTTTAGGGAATGGGGTGACAAATACTTTGGCCACTTCTCACTGAAATGTGACATATTCTGCCTCAATTCATGGAATGAACATCAAGTTCAAATATTCCTGACTTCCAAATTGAGTTTGGTATGCTTAAGAACTCAACCACTCGGGGATTTAGGAGAATAAGTCTATCTGGACCCGACACTCAAGGGAGACTTGCAGCCAGGTAGCCAGTTGTTTAACTTTATCTAAGTAGGTTTTAACTTCTGATGTGGTATTAACATATATACATATATATTATAGCAGCTATTGGCCACTACATATGTCTCCTCTTTTTTTTCTAGTATCTGATCTAAAACAATTTTAGTGTCAAAAAGCTTAATAGTTACAGGAGGATACCTTGAAATCATAAGGTTACAGCTACCAGTGACTACTGCAATCCCTTAATCTGACACAACTCAGAAATTTAAGTTCTTAGCAATACAGGAATGTTTCTGAAATCCACAATAGCCATCTAATTTTACCTTGAATGTCTGAACTACAGTTATTCCATTTTGACTTTCAAATGTATTTCCTTCCTTGTGTCCAAAAGCAGATGCTACTGTTAATGATTTCAGTGTTCTTCTAAATATGAGAAGATGCAAGATTTGGGGCTCATAAAATCTTCTGAAAATATCTATTCGAAGACCTTTTCTGCCAGGTTTTCTCAGAGCACAGATTGCCTCATTCCTGATCTCCTCCCTGAACTCCTTTCAGGCGGTTTTAAAGGTCAGTGGCTGCAGGGATCATTGACTTAATCCTTGTAGAAAGTAAAAGTGAAGTCACTCAGTCATGTCCAACACTTTGCAACCCGGTGGACTATAGCTTACCAGGCTCCTCCATCCATGGGATTCTCCAGGCAAGAGTACTGGAGTGGGTTTCCATTTCCTTCTCCAGGGGATCTTCCCGGCCCAGGGATCGAACCCAGGTCTCCTGCATTGCAGGCAGATGCTTTAACCTCTGAGCCACCAGGGAAGCCCTAAGTGAAGCTGACAGCAAATGCCAATTTCCAGTTGGCAAGGCTCCTTCAGGCTCTTAAATTCAGGCATGATATTAGGGACATTTTATGACTATTTCAACACATGGTGCTAGAAATGCTCATTCCCAGGTCTGCTGAAAATTTCACTGATAGGTCACTCAGTGTGCTATTATTGGACTAGGGCTTATTAAGAGTAGCCCAGAGTCTCCAAGTTTTGAAGCAAACAGGCAGAGGGAAAATGAAAATATCTCAAGTCTACTCACAGAGTCATACTTTACCAAATTGTTGTGAATAATAACCAACAATATATAGAGAAAAAACCTCCCAATATCTGGAAAACACAGATCAAAATCAACAACATTCTAGGCAAAATCTATAACAATTATAAGCATATTCACTAGTTCACTTAGTAACCAAATCTTCTGTTAACTTTTCATGAAGCCATCAGATTTTCCCTTAGGATTTCTTTTTCTTTTTTTAAATTCTTACATAGTTCCCTAGTATAATATGAAATCTATCAGAATATAACAATAACTGGCTTGAAATCTCAGGAAGACTTAAAAAAATCACAGTTTAAATCACAATGTGACTGACTAAATTTAGTTAATGCTGTGATGTGCAATGTTTTAAAATAACTAGAATTGTTGCTGATAATATTTTAGCAGGACAGAGATTTTTAAGAAATCTCATGCATATTTAACATACTAATTAAATATTTCTCCCTGATGTGCCTCGGCCTGCTAAAACATCTTCAGGTTAGCTGGGGGTCAAAAGAAATTTTAGAAGCTGTTGAACAATATTTATTTCACTTAACTAAAGTGAAGAGATTTCAAAAGCAAATATAGATCAATTAAAGGCAGAGAATCACAAGCTGTTGTCAAAGCAGCTTTTTGAGAAAATTTCAGAGGGAGAAACCAAATCCAGTCTTGCCCTAGCCCATTCTTAACAAAATCTATTTTCCCAACTAAATTTAGAAAATCCTGATCATATATAAACTTTAGTGTTTCTTTTCCCTCACCTTCTCTTGAGTCTCTGTATACATCATTTTATTTCTCCATGCAGAAACAAGATACTTTTTCTCTCAACAAAATGAAGTTCCATTCCTCATACTTTCTTTACTGAAAACACACATCCATTTTCTTACTCTATACTGAAAGGCTTTCTTATGATTTCTAGTAGATTTAATTTCATATTTAAATTAGAATCTTAAGCTCTTAAAACCTTAATTTCTTGTGAAAACCAAGAAGTAATAAATTGTGAACTGTCTTTTACATAAGGAATCAGTAATTTGGTAAATAAAAATCTAAATAATATTTGTTGAAAAATGAGGCATACAGAGAGGAATTTCTGCAAGGATTCCCACATGTTGAGGCAGTTTCAGCGTAAGGTGATATCTCATTAGTTTCAATTTGCATTTCCTCTTTTTTAAAATTTATTTTAATTGGAGGCTAATTACTTTACAATATTGTTGTGGTTTTTGCCATACATTGACATGAATCAACCATGGGTGTACATGTGCTCCCCATCTTGAGACTCCCTCCCACTTCCCTCCCCATCCCATCCCTCAGGGTCATCCCAGTGCACACGCCCTGAGCACCTGTCCCATGTATAGAACCTGGACTGGCAGTCTGTTTCACATATAATAATATACATGTTTCAAAGCTATTCTCTCAAATCATCCCACCCTCGCCTTCTCCCACAGAGTCCAAAAGACTTCTATACATCTGTGCCTCTTTTGCTGTCTCGCATATAGGGTCATCATTACCATCTTTCTAAATTCCGTATATATGCTCTAGTATACTGTATTGGTGTTTTTCTATCTGGCTTACTTCACACTGTATAATAGGCTCCAATTTCATCCACCTCATTAGAACTGATTCAAATGTATTATTTTAATGGCTGAGTAATATTCCATTGTGTTTATGTACCACAGCCTTCTTATCCATTCATCTGCCGATGGACATTTAGGTTTCTTCCATGTCCTGGCTACTATAAACAGTGCTTTGATGAAACCTGGGGTACACGTGTGTTTTTTAATTCTCGTTTTCTAAGTGTGTATGCCCAGCAGTGGGATTTCTGGGTCATATGGCAGTTCTATTTCCAGTTTTTTTTTTTTTTTTTTTAAAGGAATCTCCACGCTCTTGTCCACAGTGTCTGTGCTAGTTTGTATTCCACCAACAGTGTAAGAAAGGTCCTTTTTTTTCCACTACCTTTGCAACATTTATTCTTTATAGACTTTTGGATAGCAGCCATTCTGACCGGCGTGAGATGGTACCTCATTGTGGTTTTGATTTGCATTTCTCTGATGATGAGTGATGTTGAGCATCTTTTCATGTGTTTGTTAGTCATCTGCATATTTTCTTTGGAGAAATGTCTATTAAGTTTTTTGGCCTATTTTTTGATTGGGTCATTTATTTTTCTGGATCTGAACTGCAGGTGTTGCTTATATATTTTTGAGATTAATTCTTTGTCAGTTGCTTCATTTGCTATTATTTTCTCCCATTCTGAAGGCTGCCTTTTCACCTTGCTTGTAGTTTCCCTCTTTGTGCAAAAACTTTTAAGTTTAATTAGGTCCCATTTGTTTATTTTTGCTTTTATTTCCATCACTCTGGCAGGTGGCTCATAGAGGATCCTGCTGCAATTTATGTCAAAGCGTGTTTTGCCTATGTTTTCCTCTAGGAGTTGTATAGTTTCTAGTCTTATGTTTATATCTTTAACCCATTTTGAGTTTATTTTTGCATATGGTGTTAGAAAGCATTCTAGTTTCATTCTTTTACAAGTGGTTGATCAGCACGAGCACCAGTGGTTTTCCCAGAACCACTTGTTAAAGAGATTGTCTTTTCTCCATTGTATATTCTTGCCTCCTTTGTCAAAGATAAGATGTCCATGGGTGCATGGATTTATCTCTGGGCATTCTATTTTGTTCCATTGATATATGTTTCTGTCTTTGTGCCAGTACCATACTGTCTTGATGACTGTAGCTTTGTAGTATAGCCTGAAGTCAGGCAGGTTTATTCCTCCAGGTCCATTCTTCTTTTTCAAGTTTGCTGCATTTCCTCTTGATTAGTGACACTGAGCAACTTACCACAATATTAGGGGCATTTGTATATCTCTTTTGGAAAAAAGTGTCTATTTAGGTGCTTTGCCCATTTTCAAATAGGGATATTTGATATTTATTTGTGTAAGTTTCTTATATATTTTAGATATTAACTCCTTATGAGTATATGGTTTGTAAATTTTTCTCCCATTTTATAGGCCTTCTGTTCAATTTGTTTATTATTTCCTTTGATGTGTAGGAGTAGTGTGTATTTTAAACTTGATAGCCTGAACATCAGGATGATTTCATGAGGGGATGAGATGCAACCAACCTGAGGAGTTTTGCCTCCTCCCTCTGCTGGCCCTGAGCTGCCCTTTTATGAGTCTAGCAAGTCACTAGGAAGACATTGTCTACATAGACCTGTATCTATATAGAAAAGGAAGGAGACCCAGAAGAGCATGACTTTCTATTCATCCCTACCAAGGCACCATTCATATAGGCAAAGTCATCTTGGACATACCTTCAAAGAACATCATGTGCTGATTACTCTAGAGTGACCTCAGACTATGCTATATGGAACACAGGAGTTCTTTAGTCAAGTCCTGCCTAAATTTATTTGGGTGAAATACCAAGCAGTAAAAGGAAAGATATATCCTTCTGTGTGGACAGATATAGGATTGTGTGTGGTCAAACATACATCTGTGTATGGCAAGATACAGTCTTGTGTGTAGACAGATAAATGTCTGTGTATAATTACATCAAATGCATATGCATATACATATGCAAACACCTCCATATCAGTAGTCAAATACAGACCCATGTGTTGTCAGATATAGACCTGTGTGTATTCACATATATACACATGCATGCAATTGAATAGATACCTAAATAATATAGAATATGTAGCAACAAGCTGCCATAGAGATTCACATGAAATTGGATACAGATCTAAGAGTGTGGTGGGATACATACTTGCATGCTGTTGGATATAGGCCTATGAATGCTTGAAAAATCCCAAAGAAAGGCAATGCTAAAGAATATTCAATCTACCTCACAATTGCACTCATCCCACAAGTTAGCAAAGTAATCTTCAAAATTCTCCAAGCCAGTCTTCAATAGTACATGAACTGTGAACTTTCAGTTGTTCAAGCTGAATTTAGAAAGACAGAGGAACCAGATATCAAATTGCCAATATCCGTTGGATCATTGAAAAAGCAAGAAATTTCCAGAAAAACATCTACTTCTAAATTATTGACTATGCCAGAGGCTTTGACTGTGTGGGTGACAACAAATTGTGGAAAATTCTGAAAGAGATGGGAATACCAGGCCACCTTATCTGCCTTCTGAGAAATTGTATGCAGGTCAAGAAGCAACAGTTAGAACCAAATATGGAACAACAGACTGGTTCCAAATTGAGAAAGGAGTATGTCAAGGCTGTATATTGCACCCTGCTTAACTTATATGCAGAGTCCATCATGCAAAATGCTGGGCTGGATGAAGAACAGGCTTAAATGAAGATTGCTGGGAGAAACATCAACAACCTTAGATATACAGATGTGACCACCCTTATGGGAGAAAGTGAAGAAGAACTAAAGAGCCTGATGATGGTGCACTGGGATGACACTGGGGGATGGGATGGGGAGGGTGGTGGGAGGGGAGTTCTGGATGGGGAAGACATGTGTGCCCGTGGGTGATTCATGTAAATGTTCGTCAAAGATCACTACAATATTGTGAAGTAATTAACCTGCAATTAAAATTTATATGCTTTTTTTTTTTTTAAGTGAAAGAGGAGAGTGAAAAAGTTGACTTAAAACTCAACATTAAGAAAACTAAGTTCATGGCATCTGGTCCCATCATTTCATGGCAAATAGATGGGGAAACAATGGAAACAGTGATAAAATTTATTTTCTTGGGCTACAAAATCACTCCAGATAATGCAGCCATGATGTGAAAAGATGTTTGTTTCTTGGAAGAAAAGTTATGACCAACCTAGATAGCGTATTAAAAGCAGAGACATAGGCGATTCAGACATCCTGTCATGTTGTGAGACAAAAGACGAGCCTGCATTCAAGTTACTGCATGGAAATAAGGCCTTATTTAGAGTCAGGGCATCTCCGTGTCCACTCCACTTGAGGCAGCAAAAACAGGGTCCCACTAACATACCTGTAGCTGTGAGAAGCCTCGTCTTGAGGTGCTTGTGGAGGTTTGGCATTGTTCTTGCGTCAAAATCAGGGAATCAGCTCTCATCTCGAGATGATTTTGGTTACACGGAGCACTTCTCAAGTTGCTATGCTGACCTCAGTGTTCACATAGATTTCTGACGGTCTTCTCGGTGATCTCTGGAGTTTCCTAGTGGAAGTCAAGCCACTTGTCATGTTTGATGGGAAACGTTGGATGGCTCTGGAGGCAATGCAGGGGAATCAGGCCTCATCTCGAATTGATTTGGGATACACAGAGCTCTTTCCTGTTGCTGTGGTGAACTCAGGGTTCCTCTAAACTTGTGACCATATTCTTGGGGCTCTCTGGAGTTCCATAGAGGGTGTCAAGGTGCCTTTCGTGTTTGATGTGGAACACAGAACTGCTCTGCTGGAAATGCACATGAATCGGGCCTCATCTCGTGGTGAGGGGAAGTCTCATGGTTTTTCTCGAGTTGCAGCAGGAATCTGGGGTTTTCTCTCGAGTTACGATGGGAATGGCCCTTAAAAATTCGTGTTTGTTCAGCGACGTCATGACCCCTGTCTAGTTGCTAGGGACACCTCGGGATTCTCCTCAAGGCTTGGTAGGGCAATAGGGACGCCTCTCGAGGTGAGGAGGGAGACCCTAGGTTCCTTTCCAGTTGCCACAGTGATATTGGTATTCCTATCAATTTTCAAGAGGAGTCAGGCATCTTCTTCTTTTGAAGCATGGAACTCCACGTTCCTCTCAAGGTGTCAAAGGGCTGTGATGCACCTGTCTAGATGAAGCGGGGAACTAGGGTGTTTCCTAGGGTCTCTACAGGGGATTCAGACATCTCTTCATGTTGTGAGAGGAAAGACGACCCTGCATTCAAGTCAGTGCAGGGAAATCCGGCCTTATTTCAAGTTAGGGCATCTCGGTGTCCATTCCACTTGAGGCAGGAAAATCAGGGTCCCTCTCACATATGTATAGCGGATAGAAGGCTCCTCTTGAGGAGCGAGTGGAAAGTTGGCATTCTGCTTGAGGTTAAGAAAGGGAATCTGCCCTCATCTTGCGATGATTTGAAATACATGGAGCTCTTTTGTCTTGCGACAATGACCTCAGAGTTCCTCTAGACTTGTGATGGTGTTCCTGGGGACTTGCTGGATTTCCATAAAGGAAGTCAAGCCTTCTTTTGTGTTGGTTGTGGAAGACGGAATTGCTCTAGAGGTAATGCAGGGGAATTTGCATCATCTTACATTGAAGGTGGAATCTTGTGGTTTTACTCCAGTTGTGGTAGCAAACTTGTGGTTCCACTCGAGTAACTATGGGGACGGCAGTGAACCTCTGATGGTCTCTCAGGGATGGCAGGCCTCCTTTCTCATTGCCAAAGACACTTTGGGATTCTTCTCGAGTTGTGGCATGGGAATCAGGGTGCATTTGGAGTTGAGGGGGAAATTCCAGCTTCCATCTCCTCTTGGGACAGGGATCTTGCAGTTTGTATAGATTTTCCAGGGGTGTCAGGCATCGTCTCGTGTTGACGCATGGAAGCCCTCTTTGGTTTCAAGTTCGAAAAGGGGTGTCAGTCCTCATTTCGAGATGGGGTGGGGAACTCGGGCTTTTTCTAGAAGTGCAACAAGAGAGTAAGACCTCCGTTAGTGTTGCAACAGGAAACTCGGAGTTCCATTCAAGTCATTGCCATGGAATCAGTCCTTATGTCCAGCTAAGGGGGATCGCAATATCTTTTCGACTTACAGCGGGGACCTCGGGGTTCGTCTTGAGTTTCAACAGGTGAGACAAGGCAGTGCATCTGGTGTGAGTGGAACATTGGGATTCCTCTCCAATTGAAGAATGAGAATTGGCCCTCATCTCGAGATGATTTGGGGTACACGGAGATCTTCTCAAGTTGCTGTGCTGACTTTGGTATTCATCTGGACTTGTGACGGTGTGCTCGGGGAATCTCTGGAGTTCATTAAAGGAAGTGAAGCCTCCTGTCTTGTTTGATCGGGAACACCTGACCAATTCAGGGGATTTAGGCCTCATCTCACGGTGTGGGGGGAAATCTCATGGTTTTCTTGTAGTTACGGTGGGAACATGGGGTTTCCTCTCGAGTTACGATGGGGATGTTCTGTAAACATTTGGGTTTTCACAGTGACGTTAGGACTCCTGTCTAGTTTCCAGGGACACCTCGGGATTCTCCACAAGTCAGGGCAGGGCAGTAGGGTCGCCTCTTGAGTTGAGGAGGGAGACCCAGGGTCACTTTCCAGTTGCCACTGGGATATTGGAATTCCTATTGATTTTCAAGAGGAGTCAGGCATTGTCTCCTGTTGAAGCATGCAACTCAGCATTCCTCTTCTGATGTCAAAGGGTTGTGAAGCCTCCTGTAGTGATGAGGCGGGGAACTAGGGCTCTTTCTAGGGTCTCTACAGGGGCTTCAGACATCCCTTCTTTTTGAGATAGGGAACACGGGCTTGCATTTGAGTCACTGCAGGGAAATCAGGCCTTATCTCAAGTGAGGGGGAACTCGGTGTCCATTCCACTTGAGGCAGCAAACTCAGCGTCCCTCTCACATACTTATAGCTGAGAGAAGCCTCCTCTAGACATGCTTGTGGAAAGTTGGCAATCCTCTTGAGTCAAAGCCAGGGAATCAGGTCTCATCTCGAGATGATTTGGGGTACAAGGAGGTCTTCTCGAGTTGCTGTGCTGAACTCGGTGTTCCTCTAGACTTGTGATGGTGACCTCAGGGAATTTATGTAGTTTCCTAACAGAAGTCGGCCACTTGTCATGTTTGATGGCGAACTTGGGATGGCTCTGGAACAAATGCAGGGGAATCAGGCCTCATCTCGAGTTGATTTGGAGTACACGGAACTATATCATGTTGCTGCGGTGACCTCAGGGTCCCTCTAGACGTGTGGCAGTGTTCTTGAGGACTCTCTGGAGTTCCATAAAGAAGTCAAGGAGGCTCCTTTCATGTTTGATGTGGAACACAGAATTGTTCTGCAGGCAATGCAGGTGAATCAGGGCTTATCTCGCAGTGAGGGGAAGTCTCATGGTTTTTCTCGAGTTGTGGCAGGAACTTGGGGTTTTGTCTCGAGTTATGACGGGGATGGCCCTTAAAAATTCGTGTTTGTTCAGCAACGTCAGGAATCATGTCTAGTTGTAAGGGACACCTCGGGATTCTCCTTGAAGCTTGGCAGAACAATAGGGATGCCTCTCGAGGTGAGGCTGGAGGCCCAGTGTCCCTTTCCAGTTGCCACAGGCATATTGGGATTCCTGTCAATTTTCACGTGGAGTCAAGCATCGTCTCCTTATAAGCATTGAACTCCGTGTTCCTCTTGAGTTGTCAAAGGTCTGTGAAGCCTGTTGAGATGAGGGGGGGGACTAGAGCTTTTCCTAGGTGGATTCAACAGTGGATTCAGACATCCCTTCATCTTGTGAGATGAAAGACGAGCCTGCATTCAAGTCAGTGCAGGGAAATCAGGCGTTATTTCCAGTTAGGGCATCTCGGTGTCCATTCCACTTGAGGCAGCAAAATTAGGGACCTTCTCACATATGTATAGCGGATAGAAGGCTACTCTTGAGGTGCGAGTGGAAAGGCGGCATTCCTCTAAAAGTGAAGCAAGGGAATCGGCTATCATCTCAAAATGATTTGGGATACACCGAGCTCTTTCCAGTTGTGGCAGTCATCTTGGGGTTCCTCTAGACTTGTTATGGTGTTCCTGGGGACTCGCTGGAGTTCCATGAAGGAAGTCAAGCCTCATTTCATATTGGTTGTTGAAGACGGAATTGCTCTGGAGACAATTCAGGGGAATTGGGCATCATCTTGCATTGAAGGCAATTCAGGGGACTCGGGCATCATCTTGCACTGAAGGTAGAATCTTGTGGTTTTACTCAAGTTGTGGTTGAAAACTCTTGGTCCTATATGGTAACTACAGGGATGGCAGTGCACCTCTCGTGGTTTCTCAGGGATGTCAGGCCTCCTTTCTCGTTGCCAGAGACATTTTGGATTCTTCTTGTGTTGTGGCAGGGGAATTGGGATGCATCTCGAGTTGAGGAGGAAATTCCAGTGGCCGTTTCCTGTTGCGGCAGGGATCTTGTAGTTTCTATAGATTTTCCAGGGGAGTCAGGCATCGTCTCGTGTTGAGGCATGGAAGACCTCTTTGGTGTCAAGTTTGCAATGGGGTGTAAGTCCTCATTTCAAGATGGGGCAGGGAACTTGGGCTTTTTCTATTAGTGCAACAAGGGAGTCAGATTTCCCTTAGTGTTGCAACAGGAAACTCGGAGTTCCATTCAGGTCGTTGCCATGGAATCAGTCCTTATGTCAAGCTGTGGGGGAACACGATGTCCTTTCGACTTACAACAGAGACCTCGGGGTTCATCTCGAGTTTCAACAGGTGAGATATGGAAGTGCATCCAGTGTGTGTGTAAAATCGGGATTGCTCTCCAGTCGAAGAATGAGTATTGGCCCTCATCTCGAGATTATTTGGGGTACTCGGAGATCTTCTAGAGTTGCAGTGCTGACCTCGGTTTTCATCTAGACTTGTGATGATGTGCTCAGGGAATCTCTAGAGTTGCTTAAAGAAGTCAAGCCTCCTGTTGTGTTTGATGGGGAAGGTGGTAAGGCTCTGGAACCAATGCAGGGTATTCGGGCCTCATCTCGCATTGAGGGGGTAAATCTCTTGTTTTTTCTCGAGTTGCAGTTGGAATCTGGGGTTTCCTCTCGAGTTATGACGTGGATGTTCTGTAAACACTCGTGTTTTCTCAGCGAAGTCAGGATTACGGTCTAGTTTCCAGGGATACATCGGGATTCTCCTTGAGTCATGCAGGTCAGTAGGGACGCCTCTCAAGTTGAGGAGGGAGACCCAAGGTGCCTTTCCAATTGTCACTAAGATTTTTAAATTCCTATAGATTTTCAAGAGGAGTCAGGCATCGTCTCCTGTTGAAGCATGCAACTCTGCATTCCTCTTCAGATGTCAAAGGGGTGTGAAGCCTCCTGTGGTGATTAGGCGGAGAACTAAGGCTCTTTCTAGGGTCTCAACAGGGGATTCAGACATCCCTTCATGTTGGGAGAGGAAACACGGGCTTGCATTTGAGTCACTGCAGGGAAATCAGGCCTTACCTCGAGTGAGGGGAACTCGGTGTCCATTCCACTTGAGGCAGCAAACTCAGGGTCCCTCACACATACTATAGCTGAGTGAAGCCTCCTCTAGTGGTGCTTGTGGAAAGTTGGCGTTCCTCTTCAGTCAAAGCCAGGGAATCAGCCCTCATCTCGAGATGATTTGTGGTACACGGAGGTCTTCTCGAGTTGCTATGCTGAACTCGGTGTTTCTCTAGACTTGTGATGGTGTTTTTGGGGAATCTCTGGAGTTCCATATAGAAGTCAAGGCTCCTTTCGTGCTTTATGTGGAACATGGAATTGCTCTGCAGACAATGCAGGTGAATCAGGCCTCATCTCATGGTGAGGGGAAGTCTCATGATTTTTCTCGAGTTGCAGCAGGAACCTGGGGCTTTCTCTCGAGTTACGACAGGAATGGCCCTTCAAAATTCGTGTTTGTTCAGCGACTTCAGGACTCCTGTCTAGTTGTGAGGAACACCTCGGGATTCTTCTCGCAGCTTGGCAGGGCAATAGGGATGCCTCTCGAGGTGAGGAGCGAGACCCAGGGTCCTTTTCCAGTTGCTACAGGGATATTGGGATTCCTGTCAATTTTCAAGTGGAGTCAGGCTTCGTCTCCTTTTGAAGCATTGAAATCTGTGTTCCTCTTGAGTTGTCAAAGGTCTCTGAAGCCTGTCGAGAAGAGGCTGGGTACTAGGGTTTTTCCTAGGGTCTCAACAGGGGATTCAGACATCCCTTCATGTTATGAGATGAAAGACAAGCCTGCCTTAAAGTCAGTGCAGGGAAATCAGGCCTTATTTCCAGTTAGGGCATCTCGGTGTCCATTCCACTTGAGGCAGCAAACTCAGCATCTCTTTCACATACGTATAGCAGATAGAAGCCTCCTCTTGAGGTGCGAGTGGAAAGTTGGAATTCCTCTCGAGGTGAAGCAAGGGAATCGGCCATCATCTCGAGATGATTTGGGGAACATGGAGCTCTTTCCAGTTGTGGCAGTCATCTCGAGGTACCTCTAGACTTGCGACTCTGTTCCTGGGGACTCACTGGAGTTCCATGAAGGAAGTCAATCCTCCTTTCCTGCTGGTTGTGGCAGACGGAATTGCTCTGGAGGCAATGCAGGGGAATCGGCCATCATCTTGCATTGAAGGTAGAATCTTGTGATATTAGTCCACTTGTGGTAGGAAACTCGTGGTTCCTCTCGAGTAATTAAGGGGACATCAGTGAACCTCTCATGGTTTCTCAGGGATGTCAGGCTTCCTTTCTCATTGCCAGAAACAGTTTGGGATTCTTCTTGAGTTGTGGCAGGGGAATAGGTACGCATCTCGTGTTGACTCAGAAAATCCTGCAGATGTTTCCTGTTGTGGCAGGGATCTTGAGGTTTTATAGATTTTCCAGGGGAGTCAGGCATCATCTCGTGTTGAGGCATTGAAGACCTTTTTGGTCTCAAGTTCGAAATGGGGTGTCAGTCCTCATTTCGAGATGGGGCGCGGAACTAGGGCTCTTTCTAGAAGTGCAACAAGGTAGTCAGACCTCCCTTAGTGTTGCGACAGGAAACTCGGAGTTCCATTCAAGTCACTTCCATAGAATCAGTCCTTATGTCAAGCTAAGGGGGAATACGATGTCCTTTCGACTTACAGCAGGGACTTCGGGGTTCGTCTCAAGTTTCAACAGGTGAGACAAGGCAGTGCATCTGGTGTGAGTGGAACATTGGGATTCCTCTCCAATCAAAGAATGAGAATTGGCCCTCATCTCAAGATGACTTGGGGTACACAGAGCTCTTCTCGAGTTGCTGTGCTGACCTCGGTGTTCATCAAGACATGTGAAGGTCTGCTCAGGGAATCTCTAGAGTTTCTTAAAGGAAGTCAAGCCTCCTGTCATGTTTGATGGGGAACTCGTGATGGCTCTGGAAGCAATGCAGTGGAATTGTGCCCATCTCGTGGTGAGGGGCAAATCTCATGGTTTTTCTTGAGTTGCAGTTGGAACATGTGGTTTCCTCTCGAGTTCCAATGGTGATGTTCTTTAAACACTCAGGTTTTCTCAGTGACTTCAGGACTCCTGTCTAGTTTCCAGGGACACCTCAGTATTCTCCTCGAGTCATGGGAGGGCAGTAGCAACACCTCTCAATTGAGGAGGGAGAACCAGTGTCCCTTTCATGTTGGAAATCTCCTGTGGAGTTGAGGCGGGGAACTAGGGCTCCTATGAGTTGAGGCCTGATTCCATTGCTTCATCTCAAGAGGAATATCAAATTTCCACTCGCACCTCAAGACAAGGCTTCTATCTGCTACAGGTATGTGAGAAAGACTCTGAGTGTGCTGCCTCAAGTGGAATGGACACTGAGATGCTGGCCAATAAATTGTCCTTATTTCCCTGCATTGCCTTGAAGGCAGGCTCGTCTTTCACCTCACAACATGAAGGGATGTCTGAATCCCCTGTGGAGACCCTCGAGAAAGCCCTAGTTCCCCACCTCATCTCGACAGGAAGCCTCACAGCCCTTTGACAACTCGAGAGGAATACAAAGTTCAATACTTTAAAAGGAGTTGATGCCTGACTCCTCTTGAATATCGATAGGATTCCATATATCCCTGTGGCAACTGGAAAGGGACCCTGAGTCCCCACCTCAACTCAAGAGGCATCCCCAACAGGCCTGCCACCACTCGATTAGAATGCTGTGGTGTCCCTGGAAACTAGACAGGAGTCCTGACGTCACTAAGAAAACACCAGTGTTTAAAGAACATCCCCGTTGAATTGAGAGGAAAGGCCAGGTTCCAACTGCAACTCAAGAAAACCAATAGATTTCCCCCCCTCACTGCGAGATGAGACCTGAATCCACTGCATTGGTTCCAGAGCCACCCCACGTTCCCCATCAACACGACAGGAGGCTTGACTTCCTTTATGGAACTCCAGAGATTCCCCAGGAATACCGTCACAAGTCTAGAGGAACCCCATGGTCACTACTGCAACCTGAAAGAGTTCCGTGTACCGCAAGTCATCTCAAGAATAGTGTTGATGCCCTTGCTTTATGTGGAAAGGAATGCTGATTTTCCACTTGCATGTCAAGAGGAGGATTCTATCAGCTGTAGGTTTTTGAAAGGGACCCTGAGTTTGCTACCTCAAGTGGAATGGACAAGGAGGTGCCCTGACTCGAAATAAGGCCTAATTTCCCTGCAGTGTCTTGAATGCAGGCTCGTCTTTCACTCACAACATGAAGGGATGTCTGAATCCCCTGTTGAGATCCTACTAAAAGCCCTAGTTCATTGCCTAATCTTGACAGGAGGCCTCACATACCTTTGAAAACTCGAGAGGAACGTGGAGTTCAATGCTTCAAAAGAGATGATGCCTGACTCCTCTTAAAAATTGATAGGAATCCCAATATCACTGTGGCAACTGGAAAGGGACCCTGAGTCTCCTGCCTCACCTCACGAGGTGTCGCTATTGCCCTGCCAAGCCTCGAGGAGAATCTTGAGGTTTCCCTCACAACTAGATAGGTGTCCTGAAGTCGGTGAACAAACACGAGATTTGAAGGGAAACCCCCATCATAAATCGAGAGGAAACCCCAGGTTCCTGCCACAACTCATGAAAAACCATGAGACTTTCCACTCCCCTAGAGATGAGGCCCGATTCCCCTGAATTGCCTACAAAACAATTCCATGTTCCACATCAAACAGGAAAGGAGCCTTGACTTCCTTGATGGAACTCCAGACAGTCCCCAAGAACACCGTCACAAGTCAAGAAGGACCTTGAGGTCACCACAGCAATACAAAAAAGCTCTTGTAGCACAAAGCAACTCAAGATGAGGCCCGATTCCCCTGCATTGGCTCCAGAGCCATCCTGCATCCCCCATCAAACATGACAAGTGGCTTGACTTCCTTTAGGTGACTCCAGAGATTCAATGAGAACACCATCACAAGTCTAGAGGAACACCGAGTTCAGCACAGCAACTCGAGAAGAGCACCTTGTACCCTAAATCATCTTGAGATGAGAGCTGATTCCCTGGCTTTGAACCATGAGGAACGCCAGCTTTCTGCAAGCACCTCAGGAGGAGGCTTCTCTCAGCTATAGGAATTGGTGAGGGACCCTGAGTTTGCTGCCTCAAGTGGAATGGACACTGAGGTGTCCTGACTCAAAATAAGTCCTGATTTCCCTGCAGTGACTTAAATGTAGGCTCGTCTTTCATCTCACATGAAGGGATGTCTGAATCCCCTGTAGAGATCCTAGAAAAAGCCCTAGTTCCCAGCCTTATCTCGACAGGAGGTCTCACATCCCTTTGACAACTCGAGAGGCATGCAGAGTTCAATGCTTCAAAAGGACATGATGCCTGACTTCTCTTGAAAATCGATAAGAATATCAATATCCCTGTGGCAACTGGAAAGGGACCCTGGGTCTCCCGCCTCACTTCGAGAGGTGTCCCTATTACCCTGCCAAGCCTCAAGGAGAATACTGAGGTGTCCCTCACAACTAAACAGGAGTCATGACATCACTGAACAGACACGCGTTTGAAGGGCCATCCCTGTTGTAACTCGAGAGGAAACATCAGGTTCCTGCAGCAACTGGAGAAAAAACATGAGACTTCCCCCTCACCACCAGATGAGGCCCGATTAAACTGCATTGTCTGTGGAGCAATTCCGTGTTCCACATCAAACACAATGAGTGGCTTGACTTCCTTTAGGCACCTCCACAGATTCCCTGAGAACACCGACACAAACCTAGAGGAACACCAAGTTCAGCACAGCAACTTGAGGAAAGCTCCATGTACACCAAATCATCTCGAGATGAGAGCTGATTCCATGGCTTCAACTCAAGTGGAATGAAAACTTTCCACAAGCATCTCAAGGGGAGGCTTCTCTCAGCTATAGGTATGGGAGAGGGACCCTAAATTTGCTGCCTCAAGTGGAATGGACATCGAGTTCCCCTCACTCGAGGCAAGACCAGATTTCCATGCAGTGACTCACATGCAAGCCTGTGTTTCCTCTCCCAACGTGAAGGGATGTCTGAATTCCCTGTTGAGACCCTAGAAAGAACCCTAGTTCCCCACCTCCTTGGCACAGGAGGCTTCACACCCCCTTTGATATGTCCAGAGGAATGCGGAGTTGCATGCTTCAACAAGAGACGATGCCTGACTCCTCTTGATAATCGATAGGAATTCCAATATCCAACTGGCAACTGGAAAGGGACCCCGGGTCTCCCTCTTTAATTCGAGAGGCATCCCTACAGCCCTGCCATGACTCAAGGAGAATCCCATGTGTCCCTGGAATCTAGACAGGTGTCTTGACTTTATTCGGAAAACAAGAGTGTTCAAAGAACATCTCCATCGTAACTCAAGAGGAAACCACTGGTTCCCACTGAATTCAAGAAAAACCATGAGACTTCACCCCTCACAGCAAGATGAGGCCTTAATCCCCTGCATTGGCTCCACAGCCATCTCAGGTTTCCCATCAAACATGACAGGAAATCTGAGTTCATTTAAGCAACTCCAGAGATTCCCTGAGGACACCGTCACAAGTCTAGA
>CM035270.1:128626-170366 GCA_020226075.1 Hydropotes inermis
GGATGTGAGAGGGTCCCTGAGTTTGCTGCCTCAAGTGGAATGGACACTGAGATGCCCTGACTCGAAATAAGGCAGGGGTTTCACTGCAGAGACATGAATGAAGGCTCATCTTTCATCTCACAATATGAAGGGGTGTTTGAATCCCCACTGAAGACCCTAGAGAAAGCCCTAAATCCCCGCCTCATCTCAATAGGAGGCCTCACATACTTCTGACAACTTGAGAGAAATGCAGAGTTCAATGCTTCAAAAGGAGACAATGCCTGACTACTCTTTAAAATTGATAGGAATCCAAATATCCTTGTGGCAACTGGAAAGGGAAACTGGGTCTCCCGCCTCAAATCGAGAGGCGTCCCTATTGCCGTGAAAAGCCTCAGGAGAATCCTGAGGTGTCCCTCACAACTAGACAGGAGTCCTACCATCACTGAACAAACACGAGTTTTGAAGGGCCATCCCTGTCGTAACTGGAGAATATACCCAAGGGTCCTGCCGCAACTCGAGAAAAACCAGGAGACTTCCCCCTCGCCACGAGATGAGGCCTGATTACAATGCACTGGGTGCAGAGCAATTCCGTGTACCACATCAAACATGAAAGGATCATTGACTTCTTTGATGGACTCCAGAGAGTCCCCAAGAACACTGCCAGAAGTCTAGAGGGATTGTGAGTTCACCGTAGCAACACGGAAGAGCTCCGTATACCCCAAATCAACTCGAGATGAGGCCCGATTCCCCATCATTGGCCCCATAGCAATCCCGTATTCCCCATCACACACTACAAGTGGCTTGACTTCATTTAGGCAGCTCCAGAGATTCCCCAAAAACACCATCCCAAGTCTAGAGGAACACCAAGTTCAGCACAGCAACTCGAGGAAAGCTCCGTGTACCCCAAACCATCTCGAGATGAGAGGTGATTCCCTGGCTTCAACTCAAGAGGAATGCCAACTTTCCACAAGCACCTCAAGAGGAGGCTTCTCTCAGCTATAAGTATGTGTTAGGGACCCTGACTTTGCTGGCTAAAATGGAATGGACACGAAGATGCCCTGACTCAAAATAAGGCCTGATTTCCCTGCACTGACTTGAATGCAGGCTCATCTTTCATCTCACAAAATGAAGGGACATCTGAATCCCCTGGGGAGACCCTAGGGAAAGTCCTAGTTCCTGCCTCATCTCGACAGGAAGCCTCATATCCCTTTGACAACTCGAGAGGCACACCGAGTTAAATGCTTCAAAAGGAGACAATGACTGACTCCTCTTGAAAATTGATAGAAATCCCAGTTTCCATGTGGCAACAGGAAAGTGACCCTGGGTCTCCCACTTCACCTCCAGAGGCGTCCTTATTGGCCTGCCATGCGTCAAGGAGAATCCCAAGGTGTCCCTCTCAACTAGACAGGAGACCTGACATCGCTGAAGCAACATGATTATTGAAGGGCCATCCCTTCCGTAAATGGAGAACATACCCCGGGGTCTTGCTGCAATGCGAGAAAAACCTTGAGACTTCTACTCACCACAAGATGAGGCCCGATTCCCCTGCATTGCATGCATAGCAAGTCCATGTTCCCCATTGAACAAGAAAAGAGCCTTGACTTCCTTGATGGAACTCCAGAGAGTCCCTAAAAACACTGTCACAAATCTAGAGGGACATTGAGGTAAACACAGCAAAATGAAAGTGCTCCATGTACCCCAAATCAATTCGAAATGAGGCCCGATTCCCATGCATTGACTCCAGAGCCATCCTGCATTCCACACCAAACAGGACAAGTGGTTTGGCTTCCTTTAGGTAACTCCAGAGATTCCCAGAGAACACTATCCCTAGTATAGAGGAAACGAAGTTCTGCACAGCAACTAGATAAAAGCTCAATGTACTGCAAATCATCCTGAGATGAGAGCTGATTCCCTGGCTTCGACTCAAGAGGACTGCCAACTTTCCCCAAGCACCTCAAGAGGAGGCTTCTCCCAGCTATAGATATATGAGAGGGACCCTGAGATTTCTGCCTCAAGTGGAATGGGCACCAAATTCTGCTCGCTCAGGGCAAGGCCTGATTTCCCTGTAGTCACTCAAATGTAAAACAGTGTTTCCCCTCACAGCTTGAAGGGATGTCTGAATCCCCTGTGGAGACCCTAGAGAAAGGCCTAGTTCCATACCTCATCCGGACAGGAGGCCTCAAATCATTTTGAAATCTCAAGAGCAAGGCAGAGTTCAATTCTTCAAAAGGAGACAATGCCTGACTCGTCATGAAAATTGATAGGAACCCCAATATCACTGGGGCAATTGGAAATGGAAGCATGGTCACCCGCCTCACATTGAGAGGCAGCCCTTTTGCCCTGCCAAGCCTCGAGGGGAATCCCGAGGTGTCCCTCGCTACTAGATAGGAGTCCTGACGTCACTGAAAAAACACAAATTTTAAAGGGCCATTCTCGTTGTAACTGGAGAATATATCCCAGGTAACCCCACAACTCGAGAAAAACCATGAGCCTTCCCCAACACTGTGAGATGAGGCCCATTTCCCCTGCATTGCCTGCAGAGCAATTCCTTGTTCTACATCAAACATGAAAGGAGCCTTGACTTCCTTGATGGAACTCCAGAGAGTCCCCAAGAACACTGTCACAAGCCTAGAGGGACCCTGAGGTCACCACAGCAACACAAAAGTGCTTCATGTACCCCAAATCAACTCGAGATGAGAGCTGATTCCCTGGATTCCACTCAAGAGGAATGCCAACTTTCCACAAGCACCTCAAGAGGAGGCTTCTCTCAGGTATAGGTATGTAAGAGAGACCCTGAGTTTGGTGCATCAATTTGAATGGACACTGAGTTCCCCTCACTCGAAGAAAGGCCTGTTTTCCCTGCTGTGACTCAAATGGCAGCCCATGTTTCCTCTCACAACATGATGGAATGTCTGAATGCCCTGTGGAGACCTTAGAAAGAGCCCTATGTCCCCACGTGATTTCCACAGGAGGCTTCACACCCCTTTGACATCTCTACAGGAATGCGGAGTTTCATGCTTCAACAGGAGATGATGCCTGACTCCTCTTGAAAATCGATAGGAATTCCAATATCCCAGTGGCAATCTGAAAGGGATTCTGGTCTCCCTCCTCAAGTCGAGAGGTATCCCTACTGCCCTGCCATGACTAGAGGACAATCCTGCGGTGTCCCTGGAAACTAGACAGAAGTCCTTATGTCGCTGAGAATACACGAGTGTTTCAAGAACATTCCCTCATAACTCGAGAGGAAACCCCATGTTACCACTGAAACTCGAGATAAACCCTGAGATTTCCCCCCTCACCATGAATTGAGGCCCGATTCCCCTGCATTGCCTCCAGAGCAATTCCATGTTCCATATCTAACAGGAAAGGAGGCTTGAATTCCTTTATGGAACTCCAGAGACGTCCCAGGAGCACTGTCACAAGTCTAGAGGAAACCCGAAGTCACTGCCAAAACTCGAAAAAGCTCCGTGTACCCCAAATCATCTCGAGATGAAGGCTGATTCACATTCTTTGATTGGAGAGGAATCCTGATGTTCCACTCACACTGGAAGTGCTGCCTTGTCTCACATGTTGAAACTCGAGAAAAACCCTGAGGTCCCTGCTCTAAGTCGAAAGGACATCATATTCCCCCTCAGCTCGACATATGGGCTGATTCCATGGCAATGACTTGAATGGAACTCCGAGTTGCCTGTCACAACACTAAGGGAGGTCTGACTACCTTTTGCACTTCTAGAAAAAGCCCGAGTTCCCCACCCCATCTCGAAATGAGGACTGACACCCCATTTCGAACTTGAGATCAAAGGGGTCTTCCATGCCTCAACACGAGTCAATGCCTGATACCCCTAGAAAATCTATACAAACTGCAAGATCCCTGTTGCTACAGGAAAGGGAAGCTGTAATTTCCACCTCAACTCCAGATGCATCCCGATTCCCTGCCACAATTCCAGAAGAATCCCAAAGTTTCTCTGGCAATGAGAAAGTAGGCCTGCCATCCCTTAGAGACCATCAGAGGTTCACTGCCATGCTATTAGTTACTCGAGTGGAACCCGAGTTTCCTGCATGGATTTCCCTGCAGTGACTTGAATGCAGCCTCGTCTTTCATCTCACAAGATGAAGGGACATCTGAATCCCCTGTAGAGACCCAAGAGAAAGCCCCAGTTCATCGCCTCATCTCGACAGGAGGTCTCATATCCCTTTGAGAAGTCGAAAGGCACGGGGAATTCAGTGCTACAAAAGGGGACAATGCCTGACTCCTTGTGAAAATTGATAGTAATCCCAATATCCCTGTGGCAACTGGAAAGGGTCCCTGGGTCTCTCGCCTCACCTCAAGAGGCGTCCCTATTGACCTGCCAAGCCTCCAGGAGAATCCCGAAGTGTCCCTCGCAACTAGACATGAGTCCTGACATCGCTGGGCCAACACGAGTTTTGAAGGGCCATCCCCAGCATAACTCGAGAGTATACCCCAGGTTCCCACAGCAGCTCCTGTAAAATCATGAGACTTCCCCCTCGCTGCAAGATGAGGCCTGATTCCCATGCATTGCATGCAGAGAAATTCTGTGTTGCCCATCAAACACTAAAGGAGCCTTGACTTCCTTGATGGAACTCCAGAGAGTCTCCAAGAACACTGTCACAATTCTAGAGGGACCCTGAGGTCCCTGCAGCAACACGAAAATGTTCTGCGCAACCCAAATCAACTCGAAATGAGGGCCGATTCCCCTGCATTGGCTCCATAGCCATGCCGCATTCCTCATCAAACATGAAAAGTGGCTTCACTTTCTTTAGGCAACTCCAGAGATTCCATGAGAACAGTGTCACAAGTCTAGAGGAACACCAAGTTCAGCACAGCAACCTGAGAAAAGCTCCATGTACCCAAAATCAACTCAAGATGAAAGGTGATTCCCTGGATTCCACTCAAGAATGCCAGCTTTCCTCAAGCACCTCAAGAGGAGGCTTCTTGCAGCTATAGGTATATGAGAAGGACCCTGAATTTGTGGCATAAAGTGGAATGCACCCTGAGATGCCATGACTTGTAATAAGGCCGGATTTCTCTGCAGTGACTTAAATGCAGCCTCGTCTTTCATCTCACAAGATGAAGGGGTGTCTGAATCCCCTGTGGAGACCCAAGAGATTCCTCGCCTCATCTCGACAGGAGGCCTCATATCCCTTTCACAACTCAAGAGGCATGTGGAGTTCAATGCTTCAAAAGTGGACGATGCCTGACTCCTCTGGAAAATTGATAGGAATCCCGATATCCCTGTGGCAACTGGAAACAGACACTGGATCTCCCACCTCACCTCGAGAGGCATCCCTATTGCCCTGCCAAGCCTCGAGGAGAATCCCAATGTGTCCCTCGCAACTAGACAGGAGTCCTGATATCTCTGAACCAACACGAATTTAGAAGGGCCATCCCTACCCTAACTCAAAGTTATACCCCAAGTTCCCACTGCAACTCGAGAAAAACCATGAGACGTCCCCATTTCAGTGAGATGAGGCCCAATTCCCCTGCACTGCATTCAGAGCAAGTCTGAATTCCCCATCAAACATGAATGTAGCCTTAATTTCCTTGAAGGAACTCCAGAGAGACCCCAAGAAAACTGTCACAAGTCTAAAGGGGCTCTGAGGTTCCTGCAGCAACACCAAAGAGCTCCATTACCTCAAATCAAATTGAGATGAGGCCTGATTCCCCTGCATTGGCTCCAGAGCCATGTTGCACTCCCCTTCAAACACGACAAGTGGCTTGACTTCCTTTAGGCACTCCAGAGGTTCCCAGAGAACACCATCTGAAGTCTAGAGGAACACCAAGTTCAGCACAGCAATTCGAGAAATGCTCTGAGTACTCCAAATCATCTCGACATTAGAGGTGATTACCTGGCTTCCACTAAAGATGAATGCCAACTTTCCACAAGCACCTCAAGAAGAGGCTTCTCTCAGCTATAGGTATGTGAGAGGGACCCTGACTTTGCTGGCTAAAATGGAATGGACAATGAATGCCCTGACTCGAAATAAGGCCAGATTTCCCTGCACTGACTTGAATGCAGGCTCATCTTTCATCTCACAAGATGAAGGGACATCTGAATCCCCTGTGGAGACCCTAGGGATAGCCCTAGTTCCTCACCTCATCTCGACCACAGGCCTCACATTACTTTAACAACAGGAGAGGCACACGGACTTCAGTACTTCAAAAGGTTATGATGCCTGACTCCTCTGGAAAATTGATAGGAATCCCAATATCCCTGTGGCTACTGGAAAGAGACACTGGGTCTCCTGCCTCACCTCGAGAGGCATCCCTATTGCCCTGCCAAGCCTCCAGGAGGTGTCCCTCGGAACTAGACAGAAGTTCTGACGTCGCTGAATAAACATGAATTTTGAAGGGCCATCCCCGTTGTAACTCGAGAATATACCCCAGGTTCCCGCCGCAACTAGAGAAACACCATGAGATTTCCCCATCACCAGGAGATGAGGCCCTATTCCCCTGCATTGGATGCAGAGCAATTCCGTGTTCCACATCAAACATGAAAGGTATCTTTACTTACTTGATGGAACTCCAGAGAATCCCCAAAAATTCCATCACAAGTCTAGAGGGACCCTGAGGTCACCACATCTACATGAAAGAGATCCATTTACCACAAATCAATTCGAGATGAGTCCCAATTCCCCTGCATTGGCTCCAGAGCCATCCCGCATTCCCCATCAAACATGACAAGTGGCTTGACTTCCTTTAGGAAATTCCAGAGATACCCCTGTCACAAGTCTACAGGAACAATGAGTTCAGCACAGCAATTTGATAAGTCCTCCATGTACCCCAAATCATCTTGAGATGAGAGCTGATTCCCTGGCTTCAACTCAAGAGGAATGCCAACTTTCCACAAGCACCTCAAGAGGAGGCTTCTCTCAGCTATAGGTATGTCAGAGGGATCCTGAGTTTTCTGCCCCTAATGGAAAGCACCTCGAGTTCCCCTCAGTTGAGGCAAGGCCTGATTTCCCTGCAGGGACTCAAATGTAAGATCATGATATCCCATCATGAAGGGATATCTGAATGCCCTGTTGAGGCCCTATAAAGAGCCCTAGTTCTCCGCCTCATCTCCACAGGAGGCTTCACACTCCTCAGACATCTCCGGAGGAATGCAGAATTGCATGCCTCAACAGCAGACGATGCCTGACTCCTCTTGAAAATTGATACGAATTCCAATATCCCAGTGGCAACTTGAAAGGGAAACTGGGTCTCCCACCTCTCTTGGAGTGGTGTCCCTACTGTCCTGCCCTGCCTGCCTGCCTGTCTCAACACTAAGGGAGGTCTGACTACCTTGTTGCACTTCTAGAAAAAGCCCGAGTTCCCCACCCCATCTCGAAATGAGGCCTGACACCCCATTTCAAACTTGAGACCAAAGAGGGCTTCCATGCCCCAAGACGAGACGATGTCTGACACCCTGGGAAAATCTATAAAAATCGCAAGATCCCTGTTGCAACAGGAAAGGGAAGCTGGAATTTCCACCTCAACTCCAGATGTGTCCCTATTCCCCTGCCACAACTCGAGAAGAATCCCAAAGTGTCTCTGACAACAAGAAAGGAGGCCTGATATCCCTTAGAGACCATCAGAGGTACACTGCTGTCCCTGTAGTTACTCGAGTGGAACCACAAGTTTCCAACTGCAACTTGAGGAAACCCACAAGATCCCATCTACAATGCAAGATGATGCCCGATTCCCCTGCATTGGCTCAACAGCAATTCTGTGTTCCACATCAAATATGAAGGTAGGCTTGACTTCCTTTATGGAACTCCAGACAGTCCCCAGGAACACCATCACAAGTCTAGGGGAACCCCGAAGTCACTGCCCCAAATGGAAAGAGGTCGCAAATCATCTTGAGATGAGGGCTGATGCCCTTGCTTCATGTTGAGAGGACTGCCGACTTCCCACTTGCACCTCAACAGGAGGCTACTATAAGCTATAGGTATGTGAGAGGGACCCTGAGTTTGCTGCCTCAAGTGGAATGGACACCAAGGTGCTCTGACTCGAAATAAGGCCGGATATCACTTCAGTGACTTGAAGGCAGGCTCGTCTTTCGTCTCACATGAATGGATGTCTGAATCCCTTGCTCAGACCCTAGAGAAAGCCCTAGATCCATGCCTCATCTCAACAGGGGGCCTCACATCCCTTTGAGAACTCGAGAGGAAAACAGCATTTAATGCTTCAAAAAGAGACGATGCCTGACTCCTCTTGAAAATTGATAGGAATCCCAATATTCCTGTGGCAACTGGAAAGTGACCCTGGGTCTTCTGCCTCACTTGGAGAGGTGTCCCTACTGCCCTGCCATGGCTCAAGGAGAATTCTGAGGTTTCTCTCGCAACTAGACAGGAGTCCTGACACCGCTGTACAAACACGAGTTTTGAAGGGCTATCACTGATGTAACTCGAGAATAAACCCCATGTTCCCGCCTCAACTCGAGAAAAATCATGAGACTTCCCCCTCACAGCAAGATGAGGCCACATTCAACTGCATTGCATGCAGAGCAATTCCGTTTTCCACATAAAACATGAAAGGAGACTTCACTTCCTTGATGGAACGCCAGAGAGTCCCCAGAATATCGTCACAAGGCTACAGGAACCCCGGGGTCACTGGAGCAACACAAAAGATCTCTGAGTACCACAAATTAACTAAGGATGAGGCCCGCTTTCACTGCATTGGCTCCAGAGCTATTCCGCATTCCCCATAAAACACAAGTGGCCTGACTTCCCTTAGGAAGCTCCATATATTCCCCGAGACGAGAACACCGTCCCACGTCTAGAGGAACACCGAGTTCAGCACAGAAACTCGAGAAGGTATCTGTGTAGCCCAAATCATCTCGAGATGAGAGCTGATTCCCTGGCTTTGACTCAAGAGGAATGCCAACTTTTCACAAGCACCTCTAGAGGAGGCTTCTGTCAGCTATAGCTATACGAGAGGTACCCTGAGTTTGTTGCCTCAAGTGGGATGGACCCCGAGTTCCCCTCACTCGATTCAAGGCCTGATTTCCCTGCAATGACTCAAATGCAATCTGTCTTCCCTCTCACAACATGAAGGGATATCTGAATGCCCTGTTGAGGCCCTAGAAAGAGCCCTATTTGCCCACTTCATCTCCACAGGAGGCTTCACTCTCCTTTGACATCTCCAGAAGAATGTGGAGTTTCATGCTTCAACAGGAGATGATGCCTGACTCCTATTGAAAATCGATTGGAATACCAATATCCCAGTGGCAACTGGAAAGGGACCCTGGGTCTCCCTCCTCAACTCGACAGGCTTCCTTACTGCCCTTCCACAACTCGAGGAGAATCCCGACGTGTCCCTGGAAACTGGACAGGAGTCCTGACCTTGCTGAGAAAACATGAGTGTTTAAAGAACATCCCCGTTGTACCTCGAGAGGAAACCCCAGGTTCCCACAGCAATTTGAGATAAACCATGAGATTTCCACACTCACTGCGAGGTGAGTCCTGAAACCTCTGCATTGCAGCCAGAGCAACTCCGTGTTCCACATCAAACAGGAAAGGAGGATTGACTTCCATTATGGAACTACAGAGAGTCCCCAGGAACACCGTCACAAATCTAGAGGTAATGCCAGGTCACCCCTACAACCCAGGAGAGCTCCGTGTACTTCAAATCATCTCAAGATGAGGGCTGATTCTCATTCTTTGATTGGAGAGGAATCCCAATGTTCCACTCACACTGGAAGTGCTGCCTTGTCTCATCTGTTGAAACTCCAGAAGAACACTGAGGGCCCTGCTATAAGTCGAAAGGACATCGTGTTCCCCCTCAGTTTGAAATAAGGCCTGATTCCATGGAAACGACTTGAATGTAACTCTGAGTTTCCTGTCACAACACTAAGAGAGGTCTGACTCCCTTTTTGCACTTACAGAAAAAGCCTGAGTTCCCCACCCCATCTCGAAATGAGGCCTGACAATGCATTTCAAACTTGAGACCAAAGAGGGCTTCCATGACTCAACATGAGACGATGCCTGACACCCCTGAAAAATCTATACAAACCGCAAGATCCCTGTCGCACAGGAATTGGAAGCTGGAATTTCCGCCTCAACCCAAGATGCATCCCGATTCCACTGACACAACTCGAGAAGAATCCCAAAGTGTCTCTGGCTATGAGAAAGGAGGCCTGACATTTCTGAGAAACCATCAGAGGTTCACTACCATCCACGTAGTTACACGAGTAGAACCACGAGTTTCCTACGCCAACTTGAGGAAACCCACAAAATTCCACCTTCAATGCAAGATGATGCTCAATTCCCCTGCATGGTCTCCAGAGCAATTCCGTGCTCCACACAAACATGAAAGGAGGCTTGACTTCCTTTATGGAAATTCAGAGAGTCCCCAGGAACACTGTCACAACTCTAGAGAAACCCCAAAGTCACTGCTGCAACTTGAAAGGGCTCTGTGTAACCCAAATCATCTCAAGATGAGAGCTCATTCCTTTTATTCACTTCGAGAGTAATGCCCACTTTCCACTCGCAACTCAAGAAGAGGCTTCTATAAGATATAGGTATGTGAGAGGGACCCTGAGCTTTCTGCCTCAAGTGGAATGTACACCAAGTTGCCCTGACTCGAAATAAGTCCGGATATCCCTGAAGTGACTTGAATGCAGGCTTGTCTTTTGTGTCACAACATGAAGGCATGTCTGAATCCCCTGTTGAGAATGTTGAGAAAGCACTAGATTCCCACCTCGTCTCAACAGGAGGCCTCACATCCCTTTGAGAACTCGAGATTAACATGGAGTTCAGTGCTTCAAAAGGAGACAATGCCTGACTCCTCTTGAAGATAGATAGAAATCCCAATATCACTGGGGCAACTGGAAAGGGACCCTGGATCTCCTGCCTCACTTCAAGAGGTGTCTCTATTACCCTGCCAAGCCTCGAGTAGAATCCTGAGGTGTCCCTCATAAATAGAAAGGAGTCCTGATGTCGCTGATCAAACACGAGTTTTGAAGGGCCATCCTCACCATAACTCGAGAATGAACCCCAGGTTCCCACCGCAACTCAAGAAAAGTCACGATATTTCCCCCTCACTGCAAGATGAAGACCGTTTCCCCTGCATTGCTTGCAGAACAATTCCGTGCTCAACATCAAACATGAAAGGAGCCTTGACTTCCTTGATGGAACTCCAGAGAATCCCCCAAAATTCTGTCACAGTCTAGAGGACTGTGACATATCTACATGAAAGAGATCCGTGTACACCAAATCATCTCGAGATGAGGGCTGATTCTCATTCTTCGATTGGAGAGGAATCCTGATGTTCCACTCACACTGGGAGTGCTGCCTTGTCTCACCTGTTGAAACTGGAGAAGAACCCTGAGGTCCCTGCTATAAGTTGAAAGGACATCGTGTTCCCCCTCAGCTCGACATAAGGACTGTTTCCATGGCAATGATTTGAATGGAACTCCGAGTTGCCTGTCACAACACTAAGGGAGGTCTGACTACCTTGTTGCACTTCTAGTAAAGCCCGAGTTCCCCGCCCCATCTCGAAATGAGGACTGACACCCCATTTCGAACTTGAGACCAAAGAAGGCTTCCATGCCTCAACATGAGTCGATGCCTGAAACCCCTAGAAAATAGAAACCGCAAGATCCCTGCCACAACAGGAAACGGAAGCTGGAATTTCCACCTCAATTCCAGATGCATCCCGATTCACAGCCACAACTTTAGCAGAATCCCAAAGTGTCTCTGGCAATGAGAAAGTAGGCCTGCCATCCCTGAGAGACCATCAGAGGTTCACTGCTGTCCTCGTAGTTACTCGAGTGGATCAATGAGTTTCCTATCAGAACCTGAGGAAACACACGATTCCACCTTCAATGCAAAATGATGCCTGATTCCCCTGCGTTGCCTCCAGAGCAATTCCATGTTTCACATCAAACACCAAGGGAGGCTTGACTTCATTTGTGAAACTCCAAACAGTCACCAGGAACACTGTCACAAAACTGGAGGATCCCTGAATTCACTGCTGCAACTCGAAAGAGCTCCGTGTAGTCCAAATCATCTTGAGATGAGTGCCGATGCCCTCACTTCATCTCCAGAGGATGGCTGATTTTACACTCACGTTACAAGAGGAGGCTTCTATCAGCTATAGCTATGTGTGTGGGACCCTGTGTTTGCTGCCTCAAGTGGAATGAACACCGAGATGCCCTGACTAGAATTAAGGCCAGATTTCCCTGAAGTGATTTGAATGCAGGCTCGTCTTTCATCTCTCAAGAAGAAGGGATGTCTGAATCCCCTGTGGAGACCATAGAGAAAGCCCTAGTTCCCCGCCTCATCTCAACAGGAGGCCTCACATCCCTTTGACAACTCGAGAGGCACGCGGAGTTCAATGCTTCAAAACAAGACGACTCCTGACTACTCTTGAAAATTGATAGGAATCCTAATATCCCTGTCGCAACTGGAAAGGGACCCTGGGTCTCTCGCCTCAACTCGAGACATGTCCCTATTGCTTTGCCAAGCCTCGATAAAAATCCCGAGGTTTCCCTTGCAGCTAGACAGGAGCCTGACGTCAGTGAATAAACACACATTTTAAACGGCCGATTCCCTCTTAACTCGAGAATATACCCCAGGTTCCCACCTCAACTCAAGAAAAACCATGAGATTTCCCCCTGACTGCGAGTTGAGGCCCGATTACACTGAATTGCCTCTAGAGCAATTCCGTGTTCCCCATCAAACATGAAAAGAGGCTTGACTTCCTTTATGGAACTTCAGAGAGACCCCATGAATACTGTCACAAATCTAGAGGAACCCTGATGTCACTGCCTCAACCTGAGAGAGTTCCCTGTACCCCAAATCATCTCAAGATGAGGGCGGATTCTCATTCTTTGATTGGAAAGGAATACCGATGCTCCACTCCCACCAGAAGGACTGTCTTGTCTCACCTGTTGAATCTCGAGAAGTCTCCGAAGTCTCTGCTATAAGTTGAAAAGACATCATGTTCCCCCTCAGCTCCACATAAGGACTGATTTGATCGCAACATCTTGAATGGAACTGCGAGTTTACTGTCTCAACAATAAGGGAGATATGACTCCCTTGTTGCACTTCTAGAAAATGCTCAAGATCCCCGCCCCATCTCAAAATGAGGCCTGACATCCCATTTCGAACTTGAGACCAAGAGTGCTTCCATGCCTCAACACGAGAGGATGACTGACACCCCTGGAAAATCTATATAAACCTCAAGATCCCTGACAGAGCAGGAATCATAAGCTGGAATTTCCGCCTCAACTCCAGATGCATCCCGATTCCACTGATATAACTCGAGAAGAATCCCAAAGTGTCTCTGGCAACTAGAAAGGAGGCCTGACATCCCTGAGACCATCAGAGGTTCACTGCCATCCCAGTAGTTACTCGAGTGGAACCCGAGTTTCCTACTAGAACTTGAAGAACCCACAGGATTCCAACTTCAATGCAAAATGATGCCCAATTCCCCTGCATTGCCTCCAGAGATATTCGGCCTTCCCATCAGACATGACAAGTGGCTTGACTTCCTTTAGGCAACTCTAGAGATTCCCTGAGAACACTGTCCCATGTCTAGAGGAAAACCACGTTTAGCACAGCAACTCGAGAAAAGCTCCATGTACCCCAAACCATCTCGAGATGAGAGCTGATTCCCTAGCTTCAACCCAAGCGGAATATCAACTTTCCACAAGCACCTCAAGAGCAGGCTTCTCTCAGCTATATGTATGGGAGAGGACCCTGAGTTTGCTGCCTCAACTGGAATGGACATCGAGATACCCTGATTAGAAATTTTGCCGGATTTCCATGCAGTGACTTGAATCAGGCTCGTCCTTCATCTCACAAGATGAAGGGATGGCTGAATCCCCTGTGGGAGACCCTAGAGAAAGCCCTAGTTCCTGGACTTATCTCGACAGGAGGCCTCATATCCGTTTGAACCATTGAGAGTTATGCTGAGTTCAGTGCTTCAAAAGGAGAGGATTCCTGACTCTTGAAAATTGATATGAATCCCAATATCCCTGCAGCAACTGGAAAGGGACCCTGGGTCACCTGCCTCACCTTGGGAGGAGTCCCTATTGCCCTTCCAAGCGTCGAGGAGAATCTGGAGGTGTCCCTCGCTACTAGATAGGAGTCCTGTCATCGCTGAACAAACAAGAGTTTAAGGGCCATTCCAGTCATAACTCGAGAAAAGCCATGAGACATCCCCCTCACCATGAGATGAGGCCTGATTCACTGGCATTGCGTGGAGAGCAATGCCATGTTCCATACCAAACATGAAAGGAGCCTTGACTTCCTTGATAGAACTCCAGAGAGTCCCCAAGAACACTGTCACAAGTCTAGAGTATCCCTGAGTTCCCTGCATGAACATGAAAGAGCTCCATGCACCCCGAATCAACTCAAGATGAGGCCCGATTCCCCAAAAGCTTCACACCCCTTTGAGATCTCCAGAGCAATGTGGAGTGGCATGCTTCAGAAGGAGATGATGACTGACTCCTCTTGAAAATCGATAGGAATTCCAGTATCCCAGTGGCAACTTGACAGGGACACTGGGTCTCCCTCCTCAACTCGAGAGGCATCCCTATGGCCCTGAAATGACTCGAGGCGAATCCCAGGTGTGCCTGGAAACTAGAGATGAGTCATAACGTCACTGGAAAACACGAGTGTTTCAAGAACATCCCTGTGGTAACTCGAGTGGAAACCCCATTTTCCCACAGCAACTCAAGAAAAACCATGAGATTTCCCCCCTCACCGTGAGATGAGGCCCAATTCTGCATTACCTCCAGAGAAATTCCATGTTCCACATCAAACACGAAAGGAGGCTTGACTTCATTTATGGAACTCCAGAGTCCCAGGAAATCCCTCACAAGTCTAGATAAACACCGAAATCACTGTCCCAACCCAAAAGATCTCTAGTTACACCAAATTATCTCGAGATGAGGGCCAATTCTCATTCTTCAGTTGGAGAGGAAACCCAATGTTCCACTCACACCAGAAGTGCTGCCTTTTTTCACCTGTTGAAACTTGAGAAAAACCCCGAGGTCACTGCTGTAAGTCGAAAGGACATTGTATTCCCCCTCAGCATGAAATAAAAACTGATTCCATGGAAACGACTTGAATGGAAATCAGAATTGCCTGTCACAACACTAAGGGAGGTCTTACTCCTTTGTTGCACTTAGAGAAAAAGACCGAGTTCCCCGTCCCATCTCGAAATGAGGCCTGACACCCCATTTCGAACTTGAGACCATAGAGGGCTTCCATGCCTCAACACGAGACGATTCCTGACACCAGGGGATAATCTATACAAACCGAAAGATTCCTGTCACAACAGGAAACACAAGCTGGAATTTCCACCTCAACTCGAGATGCATCCTGATTCCCCTATCATAACTCGAGAAGAATCCGAAAGTGTCTCTTGCAATGAGAAAGGAGTCCTGACATCCTTGAGAGACCATCAGACATTCACTGCCAGCCCCGTAGTTACTCAAGTGGAACCACAAGTTTCCTACCGCAACTGGAGGAAACCCACAAGATTCCACCTTCACTGCAAGATGATGCCTGATTCACCTGCATTGCCTCCAGAGCAATTCCGTGTTACACATCAAACACGAAGGGAGACGTGACTTCCTTTATGGAACTCCAGAGAGTTCCCAGAACCATCACAGGTCCAGAGGAACCCCGAAGTCACTGCTACAACTCGAAAGAGATACGTGTACCACAATCATCTTGAGATGAAATCTGATCTCTGGCTTTGAATCAAGAGGAATGTCAACTTTCCACAAGCACCTCAAGAGCAGACTTCTCTCAGCTATAGGTATGGGAGAGGGACCCTGAGTATTCTGGCTCAAGTGATATGGACACCGAGATGCCCTGATTCGAAATAAGGCCGGATTTCCCTGCAGTGACTTGAATCAGGCTCATCCTTCATCTCAGAAGATGCCCTGTGGAGACCCTAGAGAAAGCCCTAGTTCCCGGCCTCATCTCGACAGGAGGCCTCATATCCTTTTGAAAACTTGAGAGTTATGCAGAGTTCAATGCTTCAAAAGGAGACAATGCCTGATTCTTGAAAATTGTTAGGAATCCCAGTATCACTGTGGCAACTGGAAAGGGACCATTGGTCACCCTGCTCACCTCGAGAGGAGTCCCTATTGCACTTCCAAACTTCGAGGAGAATCGTGAGGTGTTTCTCGCAACTAAACAGAAGTCCTGAGATCGCTGAACAGACACGAGTTTTGAAGGGCCATCCCCATCGTAACTCAAGAAAAACCATGAGACTTCACCCTCACTGTGAGGTGAGGCCCGATTCACCGGCATTGCATGGAGACCAATGCCATGTTCCACATCAAACACGAAAGGAGCCTTGACTTCCTTGATGGAACTCCAGAGAGTCCCCAGGAACACTGTTACAAGTCTAGAGTATCCCTGCATTTCCCGCATCTACACAAAATAGCTCCGTGTATCCGAAATCAACTCAAGATGATGCCCGATTCCCTGCATTGTCTCTATAGCCATCCCGTGTTCCCCATCAAACATGACAAGTGGCTTGACTTCCTTTAGGCAACTCCAAAGAGTCCCCGTGAACACCGTCCCATGTCTAGAGGGACACCAAGTTCAGCACAGCAACTCGAGTAAAGCTCCGTTTACCCCAAATCATCTCGACATGAGAGCTGATTCCCTATCTTTGACTCAAGAGGAATGCCAACTTTCCACCCGCACCACAAGAGGATGCTTCTCACAGCTATTGTTATGTGACAGGGATCCTGAGGTTGCTGCCTCAAGTGGAATGAACACCGAGTTCCCCTCACTCGAGGCAAGGCCTGATTTCCCTGCAGTGAATCAAATGCAAGCCTGTGTTTCATCTCACAACATGAAGGGATTCTCAGTGCCCTGTGGAGACCCTAGAAAGAGCCCTAGGTCCCCACCTTATCTCGACAGGAGGCCTCAATTCCATTTGGCAACCCGAGAGACACAAGGAGTTAAATGCTTCAAAACGAGATGATAGCTGACTCCTCTTGAAAATTGATAGGCATCCCAATTTCCCTGTGGCAACTGGAAAGGGACCCTGGGTCTCCCGCCTCACCTCGCCAGGCATCCCTATTGCCCAGCCAAGCCCGGAGGAGAATCCTGAGGTATCCTTCAAAACTATACAGGAGTCCTGACGTCGCTGAACCAACACGAGTTTTGAAGGGCCATCCCCGCTGTAACTCGAGAACATACCCCAGGTTCCTGTTGCAACTCGAGAAAAACCATGAGACTTCCCCCTCACCAGAAGATGAGGCCCGATTCCCCTGCATTGCATGCAGAGAAATTCCATGTTCTCAGTCAAACAGGAAAGGAACATTGACTTTCTTGATTTAACTCCAGAGAGTCCCCAAGAATACTGTCACAAGTCTAGAGGGACCCTGAGGTCACCGCGGCAACACAAAAGAGCTCTGTGTACCCCAAATCAACTCGATATTATCCCAGTTCCCCTGCACTGGTTCCAGAGCCATCCTGCATTCCCCATCAAATACGACAAGTGGGTTGACATCCTTTAGGCAACTGCAGAGATTCCCTGAGAACACCATCCCAAGTCTAGAGGAATACCAAATTCAGCACAGAAAATCGAGAAAACCTCCATGTACCACAAATCATCTCTATATGATAGCTCTTCCATGACTTCCCTGCTAGAGGAATGACAACTTCCCATAAGCACCTCAAGAGGAGACTTCTGTCAGCTATTGTTATGTGAGAGGGTCCCTGAGTTTGCTGCCTCAAGTGGAATGGACACTGAGATGCCCTGATGGAAATAAGGCCGGGTTTCACTGCAGAGACATGAATGAAGGCTCGTCTTTCATCTCACAATATGAAGGGGTGTTTGAATCCCCAGTGAAGACCCTAGAGAAAGCCCTAAATCCCCACCTCATCTCAACAGGAGGCCTCACACACCTCTGACAACTTGAGAGAAATGCAGAGTTCAATGCTTCAAAATGAGACGATGCCTGACTCCTCTTGAAAATTGATAGGAATTCAAATATCCCTGTGGCAACTGGAAAGGGAACCTGGGTCTCCTGGCTCAAATCGAGAGGCATCCCTATTGCCATGAAAAGCCTCTAGGAGAATCCTGAGGTGTCCCTCGCAACTAGACAGGAGTCTTGCCATCACTGAACAAACACGAGTTTTGAAGGGCCATCCCTGTCGTAACTCGAGAATATACCCAAGGGTCCCGCAGCAACTCGAGAAAAACAATGAGACTTCCCCCTCGGCATGAGATGAGGCCCAATTACAATGCACTGGTTGCAGATCAATTCCGTGTTCCACATCAAACATAAAAGGATCGTTGACTTCTTTGATTGAACTCCAGAGAGTCCCCAAGAACACTGCCAGAAGTCTAGAAGGAATGTGAATTCACCGCAGCAACACAAAACAGCTCCGTGTACCCCAAATCAACTCAAGATGAGGCCTGATTCCCCGTCATTGGCTCCAGAGCCATCCCTCATTCCCAATCAGACATTACAAGTGGCTTGGCTTAGTTTAGATAGCTCCAGAGATTCCCCGAGAACACTGTCCCAAGTCTAGAGGAACACCAATTTCAGCTCAGCAAATTGAGAAAAGCTCGGTGTACCCCAAATCATCTCGAGATGAGAGCTCATTCAATGGCTTCGACTCAAGAGGAATGCCAACTTTCCACAAGCACTGCAAGAGGAGGCTTCTCTCAGGTATAGATAAGTGAGAGGGACCCTGACTTTGCTGGATAAATTGGAATGGAGACCAAGATGCCCTTACTCGAAATAAGGCCAAATTTCACTGCACCTACTTGAATGCAGACTCATCTTTTATGTCACAAGATGAAGGGACATCTGAATACCCTGGGGAGACCCTAGGGAAAGTAATAGTTCCCTGCCTCACCTCGACAGGAGGCTACACATCCCTTTGACAACTCGAGAGGCATGCCAAGTTAAATGCTTCAAAAGGAGATGATGACTGGTTCCTCTTGAAAATTAATAGAAATCCCAATTTCCATGTGGCAACTGGAAAGAGACCCTGGGTCTCCCGGCTCACCTTGAGAGGCGTCCTTATTGGCCTGCCATGCATCAAGGAGAATCCAAAGGTGTCCCTCTCAACTAGACAGGAGACCTGACGTCGCTGAACTAACACAATTATTGAAGCGCCATCGCCGCCATAAATGGAGAACATACCCCGGGGTCCTGCCGCAACTCGAGAAAAACCTTGAGACTTTCCCCTCGCCACGAGCTGAGGCCTGATTCTCTTGCATTGCATGCAGAGCAAGTCCGTGTTCCACATCAAACACAAAAGGAGCCTTGACATCCTTGATGGAACTCCAGAGAGTACCCAAGATCACTGTCACAAGTCTAGAGAGACATTGAGGTAAACACAGCAATATGAAAGTGCTCCAGGTACCCTAAATCAACTCAACATGAGGTCCGATTCCCATCCATTGACTCCAGAGACATCGTGCAATCCCCATCAAACACGACAAGTGGCTTGGCTTCCCTTAGTCAACTCCAAATATTTCCCGAGAACACCATCCCAAGTACTGAGGAACACCAAGTTCTGCACAGCAACTCGATAAAAGCTCTGTGTACCCCAAATCATCTTGAGATGAGACCTGATTTCCTAGCTTCGACTCAAGAGGATTGCCAACTATCCACAAGCACCTCAAGAGGAGGCTTCTCTCAGCTATAGATATATGAGAGGGACCCTGAGTTTGCTGCCTCATGTAGAATGGACACCGAGATCTGCTCCCTTGAGGCAAAGCCTGATTTCCCTGTAGTCACTCAAATGCAAGACCATGTTTCCCCTCGCAACATGAAGGGATGCCTGAATCCCCTGTGGAGACCCTAGAGTAAGCCCTAGTTCCATATCTCATCTGGACAGGAAGCCTCACGTCCTTTTGAAAACTCATGAGGAAGGCAGAGTTCAATGATTCAAAAGGAAACAATGCCTGACTTGTCAGGAAAATTGATAGGAATCCCAATATCACTGTAGCAATTGGAAAGGGAACCTGGGTCACCCTCCTCACATTGAGAGGCATCCCTATTGCCGTGCCAAGCCTCGAGGACAATCCCGAGGTGTTCCTCACAACTAGACAAGAGTCGTGATGATGTTGAACAAACACAAATTTTGAAGGGCCATTCCCGTCATAACTCGAGAATATAAACCAGGTTCATGCCGCAACTCAAGAAAAACTGTGAGACTTCCCCATCGTCGCGAGATGAGGCCCTATTTCCCTGCATTGCCTGCAGAGCAATTCCTTGTTCCACATCAAACATGAAAGGAGCTGTGACTTCCTTGATGAAACTCCAGAGTCCCCAAGAACACTTTCACAAGCTTAGAGGGACCCTGTAGTCACTGCAGCAACACAAAAGTGCTCCATGTACCCCAAATCAGCTTGAGATGAGAGCTGATTCCCTGGCTTCCACTCAAGAGGAATGCCAACTTTCCACAAGCACCTCAAGAGGAGGCTTCTCTCAGCTATAGGTATGTAAGAGAGACCCTGAGTTTGCTGCCTCAATTCGAAAGGACACCGAGTTTCTCTCAGTCAAGGCAAGGACTGATTTCTCTGCTGTGACTCAAATGGGATCCCGTGTTTCCTCTCACAACATGATGGGATGTCTGAATGCCCTGTGAAGACCCTAGAAAGAGCCCTAGTTCCCCGCCTCATCTCTACAAGAGGCTTCACACCCTTTGACATCTCTCGAGGAATGCAGAGTTGCATGCTTCCACAGCAGATGATGCCTGACTCCCCTTGAGAATCGATTGGAATTTCAATATAGCAGTGGCAACCTGAACGGGATTCTGGGTCTCCCTCCTCAAATCGAGAGGCATCCCTGCTGTCCTGCCATGAGTAGAGGACAATCTTGAGGTCTCCCTGGAAACTAGACAGAAGTCCTGATGTCGCTGAGAATACACCATGTTTCAAGAACATCGCTATCATAACTCGAGAGGAAACCCCAGGTTACCACTGAAACTCGAGGAAAAAAATGAGATTACCCTTCACTGCGAGTTGAGGCCCGATTTCCCGCCATTGCCTCCAGAGCAATTCCGTGCTCCATATCAAACAGGAATGGAGGCTTGTCTTCCTTTATGGAACTGCAGAGAATCCACAGGAACACCGTCACAAGCCTAGAGGAAACCCGAGGTCACTGCCAAAACTCAAAAGAGTTCCATGTACCCCAAATCATCTCGAGATGAGGGTTGATTCTCATTCTTCGATTGGAGAGAAATCCCGATGTTCCACTCACACTGGAAGTGCTGCCTTGTCTGACCTGTTGAAACTGGAGAAGGACCCCGAGGTCCCTGCTCTAAGTTGAAAGGACATCGTGTTCCCCCTCAGCTCAACATAAGGACTGATTCCATGGCAATGATTTGAATGGAACTCCGAGTTGCCTGTCGCAACATTAAGGGAGGTCTGACTACCTTGTTGCACTTCTACAAAAAGCCCGAGTTCCCCGCCACAAGTCGAAATGAGGACTGACACCCCATTTCGAACTTGATACCAACGAAGGCTTCCATGCCTCAACATGAGTCGATGCCTGACATTCCTAGAAAATCTAAACAAACTGCAAGATCCCTGTTGCAACAGGAAACGGAAGTTGGAATTTCACCTCAATTCCAGATGCATCCCGATTATCCTGCCACAACTCTCGCAGAATCCCAAAGTGTCTCTGGCAATGAGAAAGTAGGGCTGCCATCCCTGAGAGACTATCAGAGGTTCACTGCTGTGCCCGTCGTTACTAGATCGGAACAACGAGTTTCCTACCACAACTTGAGGAAACCCACAAGATTACACCTTCAATGCAACACAACGTACGATTCCCCTGCATTACCTCCAGAGCAATTCCATGTTCCACATAAAACACAAAGGGAGGCTTGACTTCTTTTATGAAACTCCAGAGAGTCACTAGGAAGACCATCATAAAATTGGAGGATCCCTGAAGTCACTGCCATAGCTTGAAAGGGCTCAGTGTTGTCCAGATCATCTCGAGATGAGTGTTGATGCCCTGGCTTCATTTCGAGAGGATGGCCGATTTTTCACTCGCACATCAAGAGGAGGCTTATATCAGCTGTAGGTTTGTGTGAGGGACCCTGAGTTTGCTGACTCAAGTGGAATGGAAACAGAGATACCCTGAGTAGAAATAAGGCCGGATTTCCCTGCAGTGACTTGAATGCAGGCTCATATTTCATCTCACAAGCTGAAGGGATGTCTGAATTCCCTTTGGGGGTTATAGCAAAAGCCCTAGTTTCCCACCTCATCTCGACAGGAGGCCTCACATCCATTTGACAAGTCAAGAGGCATGCGGAGTTCAATGCTTCAAAAGGAGACGATGACTGCCTCCTCTTGAAAATTGATAGGAATCCCATTATTCCTGTGGCAATTGGAAAGAGACCCTAGGTCTCCTGCCTCACCTCGAGAGGAGTACCTATTGCCTGCCAAGGCTCGAAGAGAATCCCGAGGTGTCCGTCGCATCTAGACAGGAGTCCTGATGTCACTGAACCAACACGAGTTTTGAAGGGCCATCCCCGCTGTAACTCGAGAACATTCCCCAGGTTCCTACTGCAACTCAAGAAAAACCATGAGACGTCCCCTCGTCGGAAGACGAGGCCCAATTCCCCTGCACTGTATGCAGAGCAATTCCATGTTCCCTATCAAACAGGAAAGGAGCGTTGACTTCCTTGATTGAACTCCAGAGAGTCCCCACAAACACTATAACAAGTCTAGAGGGAAGCTGAGGTCCCAGTAGCAACAGGAAAGAGCTCAGTGTACCCCAAATCAACTTGAGATGAGGCCCGATTCCCCTGCATTGCATGCAGAGCAATTCCGTGTTCCACATCAAATAGGAAAGGATACTTGACTTCTTTGATGGAACTCCGGAGAGTCTCCAAGAACAATACCACACATGTAGAGGGACTCTGAGGTCACTGCAGCAACACAATAGAGAGATCTGTGTACCACAAATGAACTCGAGATTAGTCCCGATTCCCCTGCATTGGTTCCAAAGCCATCCCACGTTCCCCATCAAAAATGACAAGTCAGTTGACATCCTTTAGGCAACTCCAGAGATTTCCCGAGAACATACTACCAAGTCTAGAGGACCAAGTTCAGCACAGAAAATCGAGAAAAGTTCCATGTACCACAAGTCATCTCTAGATGATAGCTATTCTATGACTTCCCCGCTAGAGGAATTCCTACATTCCACAAGCACCTCAAGAGGAAACTTCTCTCAGCTATTGGTATGTGAGAGCAGCCCTGAGTTTGCTGCCTCAAGTCAAATGGACACTAAGATGCCCTGATTTGAAATAAGGCCGGGTTTCCCTGCAGAGACATGAATGAAGGCTCATCTTTCATCTCAAAATGTGAAGGGGTGTTTGAATCCCCTGTGCAGACCCTAAAGAAAGCCCTAAATCCTCACCTCATCTCAACAGGAGGCCTCACATACTTCTGACAACTTGAGAGAAACGCAGAGATCAATGCTTCAAAAGGAGATGATGCCTGACTCATCTTGAAAATTGATAGGAATCCAAATATCCCTGTAGCAACTGGAAAGAGAAACTGGGTCTCCCACCTCAAATCGAGAGGCATCCCTATTGCCGTGAAAAGCCTCTAGGAGAATCCTGAGGTGTCCCTCACAACTAGACAGGAGTCCTGCCGTCACTGAACAAACATGAGTTTTGAAGCGCCATCCCTGTCTTAACTTGAATATATACCCAAGGATCCCACCACAACTTGAGAAAAACCATGTGACTACCCCCTCGTGATGAGATGAGGCCCGATTACTATGCACTGGGAGCAGAGCAATTCCGTGTTCCACATCAGACATGAAAGCATCGTTGACTTCTTTGATGGAAATCCAGAGAGTCCCCAAGAACACTGCCACACGTCTAGAGGGAACATGAGTTCACCACAGTAACACAAAAGAGCTCCGTGTACTCCAAATCAACTCGAGATGAGGCCTGATTACCCGTCATTGGCTCCAGAGCAATCCCGTGTTGCCAATCACACACTACAAGTGGCTTGACTTCCTTTAGGTAGCTCTAGAGATTCCCCGAGAACACTGTCCCAAGTCTAGAGGAACAGCAAGTTCAGCACAGCAAATCGAGGAAGGCTCCCTGTACCCCAAATCATCTCAAGAAGAGAGCTGATTCCCTGGCTTCGACCCAAGAGGAATGCCAACTTTCCACAAGCCCCTCAAGAGGACGCTTCTCTCAGCTATAAGTATGTGAGAGGGACCCTGACTTTGCTGGCTAAAATGGAATGGACACCAAGATGCCCTGACTTGAAATAAGGCCTGATTTCCCTGCACTGACTTGAATGCAGGCTCATCTTTCATCTCACAAGATGAAGGGACATCTAAATCCCCTGTGGAGACCCTAGGGAAAGTCCTAGTTCCCCGCCTCATGTCGTCAGGAGCCCTCACATCCCTTTGACAACTCGAGAGGCACACCGAGTTAAATGCTTCAAAAGGAGACGATGACTGACTCCTCTTGAAAATTGATAGAAATCCCAATTTCCATGTGGCAACTAGGAAGGGACCCTGGGTCTCCCGGCTCACCTCAAGAGGTGACCCTATTGGCCTTCCATGCATCAAGGAGAATCCCAAGGTGTCCCTCTCAACTAGACAGGAGAACTGACATCACTGAACCAACACGATTATTGAAGGGCCGTCCCAGCCGTAAATGGAGAATGCACCCCAGATTCCTGCCAGAATGCGAGAAACACCTTAAGACTTCTCCCTTGTCACAATATGAGGCCCGATTCTCCTGTGTTGCATGGAGAGAAATTCGGGGTTCCCCATCAAACACAAAAGGAGCCTTGACTACCTTGGTGGAACTCTAGAGAGTCCTTAGGAACACTGACACAAGTCTAGAGCGACATTGAGGTAAATGCAGCAACATGAAAGTGCTTCGTGTACCCCTAATCAACTCAAAATGAGGCCCAATTCCCATGCATTGGCTCCAGAGCCATCCTGAATTACCCATCAAACATGACAAGTGGCTTGTCTTCCTTTAGTCAACTCCAGAGATTCCCCGAGAACACCATCCCAAGTATTGAGGAACACCAAGTTCTGCACAGCAACTCGATAAAAGCTCCGTGTACCCCAAATCATCTCGTGATGAGACCTGATTTGCTGGCTTTGACTCAAGAAGATTACCAATTTTACACAAGCACCTCAAGAGGAGGCTTCTCTCAGCTATAGATATATGAGAGGGACCCTGAGTTTGCTGCCTCAAGTGGAATGGACACCGAGTTCCACTCCCTCGCGGCAAGGCCTGATTTCCCTGTAGTCACTCAAATGCAAGGGCATGTTTCCCCTCACAACATGAAGGAATGCCTGACTCACCTGTGGAGACCCTAGAGAAAGCCCTAGTTCCATACCTCATCTGGACAGGAGGCCTCATATCCCGTTGAAAACTCAAGAGGAAGGCAGAGTTCAGTGCTTCAAAAG
The DNA here is from genome assembly GCA_020226075.1 of Hydropotes inermis. NCBI lineage: Eukaryota > Metazoa > Chordata > Mammalia > Artiodactyla > Cervidae > Hydropotes > Hydropotes inermis. Next base: position 154,018 of record CM035270.1, read on the forward strand.
GATACGATGCATAACTCATCATGAAAATTGATAGGAATCCCAATATCACTGTGGCAATTGGAAAGGGAACCTGGGTCGCCTGCCTCACATTGAGAGGTGTCCCTTTTGCCCTGCCAAGCCTCGAAGAGAATCCCGAGGTGTCCCTCGCTACTAGACAGGGGTCCTGATGTCACTGAACAAACACAAATTTTGAAGGGGCATTCCCGTCGTAACTTTAGAATATAACCCAGGTTCACACCGCAACTAGAGAAAAACCATGAGAGTTCTCATCTCCACGAGATGAGGTCCGATTCCCCTGCATTGTCTGAAGAGCAATTCCTTGTTCCACATCAAACACGAAAGGAGCCTTGACTTCCTTGATGGAACTCCAGAGAGTCCCCAAGAATACTGTCACAAGTCTAGAGGAACCCAGAAGTCACTGCAGGAACAAAAAAGTGTTCTGTGTACCCCAAATGAACTCTAGATGAGAGCTGATTCCCTGGATTCCACTCAAGAGGAATGACAACTTTTCACAAGCACCTCAAGAGGAGGCTTCTCTCAGCTATAGGTATGTTAGAGAGACCCTGAGTTTGCTGCCTCAATTTGAATGGACACCGAGTTCCTCTCACTCGAGGCAAGGCCTGATTTCCCTGCTGTGACTCAAATGGAAGCCCGTGTTTCCTCTCACAATATGATGGGATGTCTGAATGCCCTGTGAAGACCCTAGAAAGAGCCCTAGTTCCCCGCCTCATCTCCACAAGAGGCTTCACACCCTTTGACATCTCTCGAGGAATGCAGAGTTGCATGCTTCCACAGGAGACGATGCTTCCACAGGAGACGATGCCTGACTCCTGTTGATAATCAATAGGAATTCCAATATCTCAGTGGCAACATGAAAGGGATTCTGGGTCTCCCTCCTCACATCGAGAGGCATCCCTGCCATGACTAGGGGAGAATCCCGAGGTGTCCCTGGAAACTCACTGAGAATACACCAGTGTTTCAAGGACATCCACTTCATAACTCCAGAGGAAACCCCAGGTTACACCTGAAACTCGAGAAAAACAATGAGATTACCCCTCACTGCGAGTTGAGGCCTGATTCTGCTGCACTGCCTCCAGAGCAATTCCGTGCTCCATATCAAACAGGAATGGAGGCTTGACTTCCTTTACCGAACTCCAGAGAATCCCCAGGAACACTGTCACAAGTCTAGAGGAAACCCGAGGTCACTGCTGAAACTGGAAAGAGCTCCGTGTACCCCAAATCATCTCGAGATGAGGGCTGATTCTCATTCTTCGATTGGAGAGGAATCCCGATGTTCCACTCACACTGGAAGTGCTGCCTTGTCTCACCTGTTGAAACTGGAGAAGGACCCCGAGGTCCCTGCTCTAAGTTGAAAGGACACTGTGTTCCCCACAGCTCGACATAAGGACTGATTTCATGGCAATGATTTGAATGGAACTCTGAGTTGCCTGTCGCAACACTAAGGGAGGTCTGACTACCTTGTTGCACTTCTAGAAAAAGCCCGAGTTCCCTGTCACAAGTCGAAATGAGGACTGACACCCCATTTCGAACTTGAGACCAATGACGGCTTCCATGACTCAACATGAGTCGATGCCTGACATTCCTAGAAAATCTAAACAAACTGCAAGATCCCTGTCTCAACAGGAAACGGAAGCTGAAATTTCTGCCTCAATTCCAGATGCATCCAGATTACCCTGCCACAACTCTAGAAGAATCCCAAAGTGTCTCTGGCAACGAGAATGTAGGCCTGCCATCCCTGAGAGTCCATCAGAGGTTCACTGCTGTTCCCATCATTACTCAAGTGGAACAACGAGTTTCCTACCACAACTTGAGGAAACCCACAAAATTCCACCTTCAGTGCAAGATGACGCCCGATTCCCCTGCATTACCTCCAGAGCAATTCCATGTTCCACATCAAACACCAAGGGAGGCTTGACTTCATTTACGAAACTCCAGAGAGTCAGCAGGAACACCGTCACAAAACTGGAGGATCCCTGAAGTAACTGCCGTCAATTGAAAGGGCTCCGTGTAGTCCAAGTCATTTGGAGATGAGTGCCGATGCCCTTCCTTCATCTCGAGAGGATGGCCGATTTTCCACGCGCAACTCAAGAGGAGGCTTCTCTCAGATATAGGTATGTATGAGGGACCCTGAGTTTGCTGACTCAAGTGGAATGGACACCAAGATGCCCTGACTGGAAGTAAGGCCGGATTTCCCTGCAGTGACTTGAATGCAGGCTCATCTTTCATCTCACTAGCTGAAGGGATGTCTGAGTCCCCTTTGGAGGCCATAGCGAAAGCCCTAGTTCCCTGCCTCATCTCAACAGGGGGACTCACATCCATTTGACAAGTCGAGAGGCATGCGGTGTTCAATGCTTCAAAAGGAGACGATGACTGCCGCCTCTTAAAAATTGATAGGAATCCCATTATTCCTGTGGCAATTGGAAAGGGACCCTAGGTCTCCCGCCTCACCTCGAGAAGCATACCTATTGCCTGCCAAGGCTCGAGGAGAATCCTGAGGTGTCCGTCGCATCTAGACAGGAGTCCTGACGTCACTGAACCAACACGAGTTTTGAAGGGCCATCCCCGCTGTAACTCGAGAACATACCCCAGGTTCCTGCTGCAACTCGAGAAAAACCATGAGACGTCCCCCTCGCCGGAAGATGAGGCCTGATTCCCCTGCATTGCATGCAGAGCAATTCCGTGTTCCCTATCAAGCAGGAAAGGAGCATTGACTTCCTTGATTGAACTCCAGAGAGTTCAATTGAACTCCACGAACACTGTCACAAGTCTAGAGGGAAGCTGAGGTCCCATCAGCAACAGGAAAGAACTCAGTGTACCCCAAATCACCTCGAGATGAGGCCCAATTCCCCTGCATTGCATGCAGAGCAATTCCGTGTTTGACATCAAATAGGAAAGGATACTTGACTTCTTTGATGAACTCCAGAGTCTCCAACAACACTGCCACAAGTCTAGAGGGACTCTGAGGTAACCGCAGCAACACAAAAGAGCTCTGTGTGCCACAAATCAACTGGAGATTAGTCCCAATTCCCCTGCATTGGCTTCAGAGCCATCCCGCATTCCCCATCAAAAATGACAAGTGGGTTGACATCCTTTAGGCAACTCCAGAGATTTCCCGAGAACTGTGTCCCAAGTCTAGAGGAACACCAAGTTCAGCACAGAAAATAGAGACAAGTTCCATGTACCACAAGTCAACTCTAGATGATAGCTATTCCATGACTTCCCCGCTAGAGGAATTCCTACTTTCCACAAGCACCTCAAGAGGAAACTTCTCTCAGCTATTGATATGTGATAGCAGCCCTGAGTTTGCTGCCTCAAGTCAAATGGACACTAAGATGCCCTGACTTGAAATAAGGCCGGGTTTCCCTGCAGAGACATGAATGAAGGCTCATCTTTCATCTCAAAATTTGAAGAGGTGTTTGAATACCCTGTGCAGACCCTAAAGAAAGCCCTAAATCCCTGCATCATCTCAACAAAGGCCTCGCATACTTCTGACAACTTGAGAGAAATGCAGAGTTCAATGCTTCAAAAGGAGACAATTCCTGACTCCTCTTGAAAATTGATAGGAATCCAAATATCCCTGTAGCAACAGGAAAGGGAAACTGGGTCTCCCACCTCAAATCGAGAGGCATCCCTATTGCCGTGAAAAGCCTCTAGGAGAATCCTGAGGTGTCCCTCACAACTAGACAGGAGTCTTGCCATCACAGAACAAACATGAGTTTTGAAGGGCCATCCCTGTCGTAACTCGAGAATATACCGAAGGATCTCACCACAACTCGAGAAAAAGCATGAGACTACCCCTCGCCACGAGATGAGGCCCAATTACTATGCACTGGGTGCAGAGCAATTCCGTGTTCCACATCAAACATGAAAGCATCATTGACTTCTTTGATGGAACTCCAGAGAGTTCCCAAGAACACTGCCACACGTCTAGGGGAAATGTGAGTTCATCACAGCAACACGAAACATCTCTGTGTACTACAAATCACCTCGAGATGAGGCCTGATTACCTGTCATTGGCTCCAGAGCAATCCCGCATTTCCCATCACACACTACAAGTGGCTTGACTTCCTTTAGGTAGCTCCAGAAATTCCCCGAGAACACCGTCCCAAGTCTAGAGGAACACCAATTTCAGCACAGCAAATTGAGGAAGGCTCCGTGTACTCCAAATCATCTCGAGATGAGAGCTGATTCACTGGCTTTGACTCAAGAGGAATGCTAACTTTCCATAAGCACCTCAAGAGGAGGATTCTCTCAGCTATAGGTATGTGAGAGGGACCCTGACTTTGCTGGGTAAAATGGAATGGACACCAAGATGCCCTGACTCAATATAAGGCCTGATTTCACTGCACTGACTTGAATGCAGGCTCATCTTTCATCTCACAAGATGAAGGGACATCTGAATACCCTGTGGAGACCTTAGGGAATGTCTTAGTTCCCTGCCTCATGTCGACCGGAGGCCTCACATCCCTTTGACAACTCGAGAGGCATGCTTAATGAAATGCTTCAAAAGGAGCCGATAACTGACTCCTCTTGAAAATTGATGGAAATCCCAATTTCCATGTGGCAACTGGAAAGGGACCCTGGGTCTCCGGCTTCATTTCGAGAGGCATCCCTATTGGCCTGGCATGCGTCAAGGAGAAACCCAAGGTGTCCCTCACAACTAGCCAAAAGACCTGACATCACTGAACCAACACGATTATTGAAGGTCCATCCCCGCAGTAAATGGAGAACATAGCCCAGGTTCCTGCCGCTACACGAGAAAAACCTTAAGACTTCCCCATCACCATGATATGAGGCCTGATTCTCCTGTGTTGCATGGAGAGCAAGTCAGGGTTCCCCATCAAACACAAAAGGAGCCTTGACTTCCTTGATGGAACTCTAGAGAGTCCTTAAGAACACTGACACAAGTCTCGATGGACATTGAGGTAAACGAAGGAACATGAAAGTGATCCGTGTACCCCTAATAAACTCGAAATGAGGCCTGATTCCCATGCATTGGTTCCAGAGCCATCCTGCATTCCCCATCAAACATGACAAGTGGCTTGTCTTCCTTTAGTCAACTCCAGAGATTCCCCGAGAATAGTGTCCCAAGTCTAGAGGAACACCAAGTTCAGCACAGAAAATCAAGAAAAGTTCCATGTACCACAAATCATCTCTAGATGATAGCTATTCCATGACTTCCCCACTAGAGGAATTCCTACTTTCCACAAGAACCTCAAGAAAAAACTTCTCTCAGCTATTGGTATGTGAGAGCATCCCTGAGTTTCCTGCCTCCAGTGGAATGGACACTAAGATGCCCTGACACCAAATAAGGCCAGGTTTCCCTGCAGAGACATGAATGAAGGCATGTCTTTCATCTCACAATATGAAGGGGTGTTTGAATCCCCTGTGCAGACCCTAGAGAAAGCCCTAATATCCCAACCTCATCTCAACAGGAGGCCTCATATACCTCTGACAACTTGAGAGAAACACAGAGTTCAGTGCTTCAAAAGGAGACAATGCCTGACTTCTCTTGAAAATTGATAGGAATCCAAATATCCCTGTAGCAACTGGAAAGGGAAACTCGGTCTCCCGCCTCAAATCGAGAGGCATCTCTATTGATGGGAAAAGCCTCTAGGAGAATCCTGAGGTGTTCCTTGCAACTAGACAGGAGTCCTGCCATCACTGAACAAACATGAGTTTTTAAGGGCCATCCCTGTCATAACTCGAGAATATACCCAAGGGTCCTGCTGCAACTCGAGAAAAACCATGAGACTACCCCCTCGCCAAGAGATGAGGCCCAATTACTATGCACTGGGTGCAGAGCAATTCCGTGTTCCACATCAAACATGAAAGCATCGTTGACTTCTTTGATGGAACTCCAGAGAGTCCCCAAGAACACTGCCATATGACTAGAGGGTACGTGAGTTCACCACAGCAAAACGAAAGAGCTCCGTGTACTCCAAATCAATTCGAGATGAGGCCCGATTCCCCGTCATTGGCTCCAGAGCAATCTCGCATTCCCCATCCCACACTACAAGTGGCTTTTCTTCTTTAGGTAGCTCCAGAGATTCCCCGAGAACACCGTCCCAAGTCTGGAGGAACACCAAGTTCAGCACAGCAAATCGAGGAAGGCTCCATGCACCCCAAGTCATCGCAACATGAGAGCTGATTCCCTGGCTTCGACTAAAGAGGTATGCCAACTTTCCACAAGAACCTCAAGAGGAGGCTTCCCTCAGCAATAGGTATGTGTGAGGGACCCTGAATTTGCTGCCTCATGTGGAATGGACACCGAGGTGCCCTGACTTGAAAGAAGGCCGGATTTCCCTGAAGTGGCTTGCATGCAGGTTCGTCTTTCATCTCAGAAGATGAAAAGATGTATCAGTCCTCTGTGGAGACCCTACAGAAAGCCCTAGGTCCCCGAGTCAGCTGGACAGAAGGCCCCACATCGCTTTTACACCTCGAGAGGCACAGGGAGTTGAATGCTTCAAAATGTGACCATGCCTAACACTTCTTCAAAATTGATAGTAATCCCAATATTCCTGTGGCAACTTGAAAGTGACCCTGGGTCTCCAGGCTCACAACGAGAAGTGTCCCTAGTGACCTGCCAAGCCTCGAGGAGATTCCTGAGGTGTCCCTCGTAACAAGACTAGAGTCCTGCCATCACTGAACAAACTCGAATTTTGAAGGGAAACCCTCCATAACACGAGAATATACCCCAGTTTCCCTCTGCAACTCGAGTAAAACAATGAGACTTCCGCCTCACTGTGAGATGAGGCCCGCTTCCCCTGCATGGCACGAAGAGCAATTGTGTGTTTCCCATCAAACAAGTAAGGAGCCTTGATTTTCTTGATGGAACTCGGGAGAGTCCCCCAAAACACTGGCACAAGTCTAGAGGGATACTTATGTCACCGAGGGAACACAAAATAGATCGGTGTACCTCAAATCAACTTGAGATGAAGCCTGATTCCCCTGAATTGACTCCAGAGCCATCCCACATTCCACATCAAAGACGACAAGTGGCTTGACTTCCTTTAGGCAATTCCAGAGATTCCCTGAGACACCTGTTCCAAGTCTAGAGGAACACCAATTTCAGCACAGCAACAAGAGGAAAGCACCATGCACCCCATATCATCTCGAGATGAGAGCTGATTCCCTGGCTTCGACTGAAGAGGTACACCAACTTTTCACAAGCACCTCAAAAGGAGGTTCCCTCAGCAATATGTATGTGAAGGGACCCTGAGTTTGCTGCCTCAAGTGGAATGGACACCGAGATGCCCTGACTTGAAAGAAGGCCAGATTTCCCTGCAGTGGCTTGAATGCAGGCTCGTATTTCATCTCAAAAGATGAAGGGATGTCTGAATCCCCTGTGGAGACCCTAGAGAAAGCCCTAGGTCCCCGCCTCATCTGGACAGGAGGCCTCACATCCCTTTGACACCTCGAGAGGCATGCAGAGTTCAGTGTTTCAAAAGGTGATGATGCCTGACTCTTCTTGAAAATTGATAGGAATCCCAATATCCCTGTGGCATTTGGAAAGGGACCCTGGGTCTCTCGCCTAACCACAAGAAGCGTCCCAAATGCAATGCCAAGCCTCGAGGAGATTCCTGAGGTGTCCCTTGTAACTAGACAGGAGTCCTGATGTCACTGTACAAACTAGAGATTAGAAGGACCACCCCCACCGTAACTCAAGAATATACCCCAAGTTTCCACCGCAACTTGAGAAAAACCATGAGACTTCCCCCTCGCTGTGAGATGAGGCCCTATTTCCATGCATTGTGTGCAGAGCAATTCCGTGTTCCCCATCAAACATGTAAGGAGCCTTGATTTGCTTGATGGAACTCGAGGGAATCTCCAAGAACACTGTCAGAAGTCTAGAGGGACACTTATGTCACTGCAGGAATGGAAAATACATCGGTGTGCCCCAAATTAACTCAAGATGAAGCCCGATTCCCTTGCATTGTCTCCACAAACATCCCACGTTCCACATCAAACATGACAAGTGGCTTGACTTCCTTTAGGGAACTCCATAGATCCCCTGAGAACACTGTCCCAAGTCTAGAGGAACACTAAGTTCAGCACAGCAACTCGAGGAAAGCTCCATGCACCCCATATCGTCTCGAGATGAGAGCTGATTCCCTGGCTTTGACTGAAGAGGTAAGCCAAGTTTCCACAAGCACCTCAAGAGGAGGCTTCCCTCAGCAATAGGTATGTGAGAGGGACCCTGAATTTTCTGCCTCAAGTGGAATGGACACTGAGATGCCCTGACATGAAAGAAGGCTGGATTTCCCTGCAGTGGCTTGAATGCAGGCTTATCTTTCATCTCACAAGATGAAGAAATTTCTGAATACCCTGTGTAGACCCTATAGAAAGCCCGAGGTCCCAGCCTCATCTGGACAGGAGGCCTCCCATCCCTTTGACACGTTGAGAGGGACGTGGCGTTCAATGATTCAAAAGGTGACGATGCCTGACTCTTCTTGAAAATTTTTAGGAATCCCAATATCACTTTGGCAACTGGAAACGGATCCTGGGTCTCCCGCCTCACCACAAGAAGCCTCCCTATTGCAATGCCAAGCCTCGAGGAGATTCCTGAGGTGTCCCTTGTAACTAGACCCGAGTCCTGATGTTGCTGTACAAACTCGAGTTTTGAAGGGCCATCCCCACTGTGACTCGAGAATATAACCCAGGTTCCCACCGCAACTCGAGTAAACTATGAGACTTTCCCCTCGCCGTTAGATGTGGCCCAATTCCCCTGCATTGCATGCAGGGCAATTCCATGTTCCCCATCAAACATGGAATGACTCTTGAATTGCCTCATGGAACTCCAGAGAGTCCCCAAGAACAATGTCACAAGTCTAGAAGGACCCTGATGTCACCACAAAAAAGTGAAAAATCTCGTTGTACCCGATATCAACTCGAGATGAGGTCCGAATCCCTGCACTCGCTCCAGAGCCATCCCACGTTTAATATCAAACACGACTAGTGGCGTGACTTCGTTTAGGCAACTCCAGAGATTAACTGAGACCCCTGTCCCAAGTCTAGATGACACCAAGTTCAGCACAGCCACTCGAGGGAAGCTCCGTGCACCCCATTTCATCTCGAGATGAGAGCTGATTCCCTGTATTCGAATAAAGAGGTATGTCAACTTTCCACAATCACCTCAAGAAGAGGCTTCCCTCATCAATAAGTATGTGAGAGGGACCCTGAGTTTGCTCCCTCAAGTGGAATGGACACTGAGATGCCCTGACTCGAAAGAAGGCCAGATTTCCCTGCAGTGGCTTGAATGCAGGCTCATCTTTCATCTCACAAGATGAAAGCATGTCTGAATCCCATGTGGAGACTCTAGAGAAGGCCCTAGGTCCCCGCCTCATCTAGACAGGAGGCCTCACATCCCTTTGAAACTTCAAAAGGTATGCAGAGTTCAATGCTTCAAAAAGTGACAATGCCTGATTCTGCTTGAAAATTGATAGGAATCCCAATATCCATGTGGCAACTGGAAAGGGACACTTGGTCTCCTGCCTCAACTCGAGAAGCATCCGTATTGTCTTGTGAAGCATTGTGGAGATTTCCAGGTGTCCCTCGTAACTACACAGGAGTCCAGACGTTGCTGAACAAACACAAGCTTTGAAGGTCCATCCCCGCCGTAACTCGAGAATATAACCTAGGTTCCCGCCGCAACTCGAGAAAAACTATCAGACTTTCCCCTCGCCACGAGATGAGGCCAGATTTTCCTGCATTGCATGCAGAGCAATTCCGTGTTCCCCATCAAACATGTAAAGAAGCTTGACTTTCTTGATGGAGCTCCAGAGAGTCCCCAAGAACACTGTCACAAGTCTAGAGAAACCCTGATGTCACCGCAGCAATGAGAAATAGCTCGTTGTACCCTAAATCAACTCGAGATGAGGCGCAATTCACATTCATTGGCTCCAGAGCCATCCTGCATTACACATCAAACACGACAATTGACTTGCCTACCATTAGGCAACTCCAGAGATTCCCTGAGACCACGTTCAAAGTCTAGAGGAACACCAATTTCAGCACAGCAACTCGAGGAAAGCTCCGTGCACCACATATCATCTCGAGATGATGGCTGATTCCCTGGCTTCGACTGAAGAGTTAAGCCAAGTTTCCACAAGCAACTCAGGAGGAGGCTTGCCTCAACAATATGTATGTGAGGGACGGACCCTGAGTTTGCTGCCTTAAGTGAAATGGACACCGAGATGCCCTGACTTGAAAGAAGGCCGGATTTCCCTGCAGTGGCTTGAATGTAGGCTCGTCTTTCATCTCACAAGATGAAGGGATGTCTGAATCCCTTGTGGAGACCCTAGAGAAAGTCCTAGGTCCCCGGCTCATCTGGACAGGAGGCCTCATATCCCTTTGACACCTCGAGAGGCATGCGGAGTTCAGTGTTTCAAAAGGTAATGATGCCTGACTCTTCTTGAAAATTGATAGGAATCCCAATATCCCTGTGGCAACTGAATAGGGACCCTGGGTTTCCCACCTCACCTCGAGAAGCTTCCCTATTGCCCTGCCAAGCCTCATGGAGATTCCTGAGGTGTACCTACTAACTAGACAGGAGTCCTGATGTCGCTGAACAAACATGAGTTTTGAAGGGCCATTCCTGTCCAAACTCGAGAATATACCCCAGATTCCCGTGCAACTCGAGAAAAACTATGAGACTTCCCCCTCGCCACGAGATGAGGACCGATTCCCCTGCATTGAGTGCAGAGCAATAGTGTGTTCCCCATCAAAGAGGTAAGTAGCCTTGATTTGCTTGATGGAACTCAAGAGAGTCCCAAATAACACTGTCACAAGGCTAGAGGGACCCTGATGACACCGCAGAAATGTGAAATAGCTCGGCACACCCCAAATTAACTCAAGATGAAGCCCGATTCCCCTGCATTGGATTCAGAGCCATCCCGTGTTCCCCATCAAACATGGCTAGTGGCTTGTCTTAGTTTAGGCAACTCCATAGATTCCCTGAGACCCCTGTCCCAAATTTAGATGAACACCAACTTCAGCACAGCAACTTGAGGAAAGCTCCATGCACCCCATTTACTCTCAAGATGAGAGCTGATTCCCTGGCTTCAGCTGAAGTCGTAAGCCAACTTTCCACAAGCACCTCAAGAGGAGGCTTCCCTCAGCAATATGTATGTGAGAGGGACCCTGAGTGTGCTGCCTCAAGTGGAATGGAAACCGAGATGCCCTGACCCAAAAGAAGGCCAGATTTCTCTGCAGTGGCTTGAATGCAGAGTCATCTTTCATCTCACAAGATGAAGGGATGTCTGAATCCCCTGTGGAGACCCTAGAGAAAGCCCTAGGTCCCCGCCTCATCTGGACAGGAGGCTTCATATCCTTTTGAAACCATGAGAATCACACATAGTTCAGTGCTTCAAAAGGTGATGATGCCTGACTCTTCTTGAAAATTGATAGGAATCCCAGTGTCCCTGAGGCAACTGGAAAGGGACCCTGGGTCTCCCGCCTCACCTCCCAAAGCGTCCCTTTTACAATGCCAAGCCTCGAGGAGATTCCTGAGGTGTCCCTCTTAACTAGACAGGAGTCCAGATGTCGCTGTACAAACTCGAGTTTTGAAGGGCCATCCCCGCTGTAACTCGAGAATATACCCCAAATTGCCCCCGGAACTCGAGAAAAACAATGAGACTTGCCCCTCGACATGAGATGAGGCTCAATTCCCTGAAATGCATGCAGAGCAATGCCGTGTTCCCCATCAAACACGAGTAGTGGCTTGACCTCCTTTATTCAACTCCAGAGATTCCTTGAGACTGCCGTCCCAAGTCTAGAGGAACAGCAAGTTCAGCACAGCAACTCGATGTAAGCTCTGTGCACCCCATAACATGTCGGGGTGAGAGCTGATTCCCTGGCTTTGACTGAGGAGGTATGCCAAATTTCCACAAGCACCTCAAGCGGAGGATTCCCCCAGCAATAAGTATGTGAGAGGGACCCTGAATTTCTTGCCTCAAGTGGACTGGACACTGAGATACCCTGAGTCAAAAGAAGGCCGGATTTTGCTGCAGTGGCTTGAATGCAGGATCATCTTTCATCACACAAAATGAAGGGTTGCCTGTATCCCAAGTGGAGACCCTAGAGAAATCCCTAGGTCCCTGCCACATCTGGACAGGAGGCCTCACATCTCTTAGAAACTTGGAGAGGCACACGGAGTCAATGCTTCAAAAGGTGACGATGCCTGACTGCTTGAAAATTGATAGGAATTCCAATATCCCTGTGGCAACTGGAAAGGGACTCTTGGTTTCCCGCCTCACCTTGAGAAGCGTCCCTATTTTCCTGCCAAGCCTCATGGAGATTCCCTAGGTGTCCCTCGTAAATAGAGAGGAGTCCTGAAGTCACTGAACAAACACGAGTTTTGAAGGGCCATCCCCGCGGTAACTCGAGAATATACCCAAGGGTCCCGCGTCAGCTTGACAGAAACCATGAGACTTCCCCCTCGCCTCAAGATGAGGCCAGATACCCCTGCATTGCATGCAGAGCAATTCTGTGTTCCCCAACAAACACATAAGGAGCCTTGATTTGCTTGATGGAACTCCAGAGAGTCCCCAAGAACACTGTCACAACTCTAGATGGACCCTGATGTCACCGTAGCAATGGGAAATAACTCGGTGTACACACATCAACTCAAAATGAGGCCCAATTCCCCTGAATTTGCTCCACAGCCATCCAGGGATCCACATCAAACATGACAATTGGCTTGACTTCCTTTAGGCAACTCCAGAGATTCCCTTAGACCTCCAACCCAAATCTAGAGAAAAACGAAGTTCAGTACAGAAACTCGAGGAAAGGTCCATTCACCCCATATCATTTCGAGATGAGAGCTGATTCCCTGGTTTTGACTGAAGAGGTATGCCAACTTTCCACAAGTACCTCAAAAGGAGGCTTCCCTCAGCAATAGGTATGTGAGAGGGACCCTGAGATTGCTGCCTCGAGAGGAATGGACCCCAAGATGCCTTGACTCAAAAGAAGGCCAGATTTCCCTGTGGTGGTTTGAATGCAGGCTCGTCTTTCATCTCACAAGGTGAAGGGATGTCTGAATCCCCTGTGGAGATCCTAGAGAAAGCTATAGGTCCCCACCTCATCTGGACAGGAGGCCTCATATCCCTTTGAAACCACAAGCGTCACATGGAGTTCAATGCTCCAAAAGGCGATGATACCTGACTCTTCTTGAAAATTGATAGGAATCCCAATATCCCTGTGGCAACGGGAATGGGACCCTGGGTCTCCTGCCTCACCTCGAGAAGCCTCCCTTTTACAATGCCAAGCTTCAGGGAGATTCCTGAGGTGTCCCCCGTAACTAGACAAGACTCCAGACCTCGCTGTACAAACTCGAGATTTGAAGGCCCATCCCCACCTTAATTCGAGAATATACCCCAGGTTGCCGCCACAATGAGAGAAAAACAATGAGACTTCCCCTTGCCGTGAGATATGGACCGATTCCATTTCATTGCATTCAGAGCAATTCCGTGTTTCCCATAGAAAATGTAAGGACACTTGACATGCTTGGTGGAACTCCAGAGAGTACAGAAGAACACTGCTATAAGTCTAGAGGGACCCTGATGTCTCTGCAGCAATGCGAAATAGCACAGTGTACCCCAAATCAATGTGAGATGATGCCGGATTTCCCTACATTGGCGCCAGAGCCATCCCACGTTACCTATTAAACATGAGTATTGGCTTGACTTCACTTAGGCAACTCCAGAGAATCTTTGAGACTGTGGTCCCAAATACAGAGGAAGAGCAACTTCAGGACAGAAACTCTTGGCAAGCTCCGTGGACCCCATATCGTGTCAAGATGACAGCTGATTCCCTGGGTTGGACTGAAGAGGTATGACAAATATCCAAAAGCACCACAAGAGAAGGCTTCCCTCTGCAATAGGTATGTGAGAGGAACCCAGTGTTTGCTGCCTTAAGTGCAATGGACACCGAGATGCCTTGACATGAAAGAAGGCTGGATTTCCCTGCAATGGCTTGAATGCAGGCTCGTCTTTCATCTCACAGGATGAAGGGATGTCTGAGTCCCATGTGGAGATTCTAGAGAAAGCCCTAGGTTACCACCTCATTTGGAAAGGAAGCTTCACATCCCTTTGACACCTCGAGAGGCACTCAGTGTTCAGTGCTTCAAAAGGTGACAATGCCTGACTCTTCTTGAAAATTGATAGGATTCCCAATATCACTGTGGCAATTAGAAAGGGAACCTAGGTCTCCCGCCTCACCTTGAGAAATGTCCGTATTGCCCTGCTAAGCCTCGAGAAGATTCCTGAGGTGCCGCTCGTAACTAGACAGGAGTCTTGATGTCGCTGAACAGACAAGAGCTTTGAAGGATCATCCCCGTTGTAACTCGAGAATGTACCCTAGGTTCCCGACGCAACTCGAGAAAAACCATGAGACCTACCCCTCGCAGCGAGATGAGGCCTGATTCTGCTGTATTTCATGCAGAGCAATTCCGTGTTCCCAACCAAACACATAAGGAGTCTTGACTTGCTTGATGGAACTGCAGAGAGTCCCCAAGAACACTGTCACAAGTCTAGAGGGACACTGAAGTCACAGCAGGGACATGAAATAGCTCTTTGTACAACAAATCAACTCGAGATGAAGCCCGATTTCACTCCATTGTTTCCAGAGCCATCCCGCGTTTCACATCAGACACGACAAGGGGTTTGACTTCCTTTAGGTAACTCCAGAGATTTCCTGAGACCTCCGTCACAAGTCTAGAGGAACACCAAGTTCAGCACAGCAACTCGAGAATAGCTCCATGTACCCCAAATAGTCTCGAGATGAGAGCTGATTCCCTGGCTGCAACTGAAGGGGTCTGCCAACTTTCCTCAAGCACCTCAAGAGGAGGCTTCATTCAGCAATAGGTATGTGAGAGACACCCTGAGTGTGCTGCCTCAAGTGGAATGGATACCCAGATGACCTGATTCCAAAGAAGGCTAGTTCTCTATGCAATGGCTTGAATGCAGGCTCATCTTATATTTCACAAGGTGAAGTGATGCCTGAATCACCTGTGGAGAACCTAGAGAAAGACCTAGGTCCCTGCCTCATCTGGACAGGAGGCCTGAAATCCCATTGAAATTTCGAGAGGCATGCAGAGTTCAATGTTTCAAAAGGTCATGTTGCCTGACTCTTCTTGAAAACCAAAAGGAATCCCAATATCCCTGTGGCAACTGGAAAGGGACCCTTGGTCTCCCGCCTCATCGTGAGAAGGGTCTGTATTGTCCTGCAGAGCCACATGGAGATTCCCGAGGTGTCCCTCATAACTAGAAACGAGTTTTGAAGGGCCATCCCCGCTGTAATTCGAGAATATACCCCAGGTTCCCACTGAAACTTGAGAAAAACCATGAGAACGACCTCTTGCCCCAAGATGAGGCCCGGTTCCCCTGAATTGTGTGCCGAGCAATTCCGTGCTCCCAATAAAATACATAAGACGCTTTGACTTGCATGATGAAAGTCCAGAGAGTCCCCAAGAAAACTGTCACAAGTCTAGAAGGAAACTGATGTCACCGGAGGGAAGTGAAATAGCCCTTGGTACCCGAAATCAACTCAATGTGAAGCCCGATTTCCCTGCTTTGACTCCAAAGCCATCCCGCGGTCCACATCAAACATGACAAGTGGCTTGACTTCCTTTAGGAAACTCCAGAGACTCCCTGGGAACACTGTCCCAAGTCTAGAGGAATGCCAAGTTCAGCACAGCAACTCGAGGAAATCTCTGTGCACACCATATTGTCTCGAGATGAAAGCTGATTCCCTGGTTTCAACTGAAGAGGTATGCCAACTTTCCACAAGCACCTCAAGAGGAGGCTTCCCTCAGCAATATGTATGTGAGTGGGACCCTGAGTGTATTGCCTCAAGTGGAATGGACACCGATATGCCATGACTCGAAAGAAGGTCAGATTTCCCTGCAGTGGCTTGAATGCAGGCTCGTCTTTCATCTCACAAGATGAAGGGATGGCTGAATCACCTGTGGAGACCGTAGAGAAAGCCCTAGCTCCCAGTCTCATCTGGATAGGAGGCCTCAGATCCCTTTGGAACTTCAAGAGGCATGCAGAGTTCAGTGTTTCAAAAGGTGATGTTGCCTGACTCTTGTTGAAAACCGATATGCATCCAGATATCTCTGTAGCAACTGGAAAGCAACTCTTGGTCTCCTGCCTCATCTCAAGAAGCATCCGAATTGTCCTGCGAAGCCTCGCTAAGAATCCCAAGGTGTCCCCTGTAACTAGACAGGAGTCCTGACGTCGCTGAACAAACACGAGTTTTGAAGGGCCATCCCCGACGCAACTCAAGAAAAACGATGAGACTTCCTTAACTACTCGAGATGAGGCCCA
>CM035270.1:170866-276185 GCA_020226075.1 Hydropotes inermis
GGAGAGATTTGTTTCATTTTTTTTTTTAAATATCCTTGTGGGATAAACTTAAAACTTAGTAATTCTCTTATAGTCTTCCTAATAAAAAGTTTTCTTTCTTACTGATCTGTGAAGTACCAACTGTGACAATTGCTGTTCTAATATACCTCATAGTGTTGCCGACACTATGGATATAATGATGTGAAATTGAACTTATTCAATAAAAATGATGAAGCATCTGTCCTGTGCCCAGCACTTACCAAGGATTGGGGAGTACAATGAAAATACTCCATAAAATGCACAGCTGGTAGGCACATTCTTTAAAAAGGCCTTTTACATTACCATCAATAGTTTATTCTCAATGTCAACACTTGCCAGTTAATGACCATGCTGAGTAGGAAGCTCATTAAAAACTCAGGAGCCAGGGTTCCTGGAAGGGTATCCCATTCTCCCTTGGACACTCCTCCACCCTCTCTGGCTCTCAGTTTCCTCATCTGCAAAATCATGGACAACTGACGATAATTCATCCCTGGAACCAAGCCTATTGAGGGGGAAGGGAAATGTTACTCCAAGGCCTGGATGATAGACCAGATTGAAAGAAAAAGATGTCATTGCTGGTTTTCAGTCAGATAAACAAATAAAATGAAGGAAGGAGCCCCTGGCCGTGCGGGATTTGCTTAGGGGTCTAGTCTGGGAAATTCTTATACATCAGAAGATAGCTCCGAAGAACATCCATGCAAAGGACAAGCCTGCAGAGCTCTGTGCCCATCGGTCACAGGAAGAGACTGCCTCCCGACATCCAGCAGCATTTAAAAGTGACCTCATAAGGCCTTTGCCAAACTACAGGGGAACCTCTGGGTTTTCTGTTTCCCTCACTTTTCTGACTCTTTTCTTAACAAAACACACATTTCTTCATAGAATGCCACAGTGGAAGAAAAATAGGCCTTCAATTTTTAGACCTCAATTTGCAAAAAACTTGGAGCTTGTTTTTTTTTTTTTAATTAAAACGCCACATAATTTAAATTTTTTACACATTCTAATTATTTGGTTCCAAAACACCAAACATTGCACAGGGTCCCCATGGAAAGGCCCCCTCTCAGCATGACAACCACAGATCCCACCATGAAAGGGCACCAAGGTGCCCCCACCCTTCTTTCCTGCCTGGGTGGCCACCAGGTTTTTAAATCCATGCACCTTACTAAGTTTCTAGGGTTCAATTTGTGGACCCTTCCCTTTCCCATTCCAGCAGGTGGTCAAGGGCCCACTGGTCTGCAAAGTGTCGGAAGCAGGGCTGGGTCAGTTGGCCAGACTAAGGGTTGTGGAGTCTCAGCAGGTGAAATCACCAGGCAGGATAAATCCCTTGGACTTCCAGCAGGCACTAGGCTGCCTGGGAAAACCGTGTGGGTCTGAGGTTTATGCAAAGGGGTAAAGTGGTAAAGGCCTTGACCCCAATGGCGGGGGCTTTCTGAGACCGCCAGATTAGGGGGTTCCGAGACTGTGCCAACAGAGAGGGTGAAATGCCTGATTCCCTGCTCCACCCTATGCCACCGAGCCTCAGTTCCCTTACCTGTGGTCTGCACCCCTCCACTCTGATCACTGGATGCCCATCGATGGGGACCCAGGAGCCCACAAAATGGGTGATACCAGCCACAATGGCACCCCCCCCGAGAGCAAAACTGGGACCCCCCGCCCCCGATGCGCCACCCAAGTGTGCCCCGCCCCTGACATGCTCCTGGGTGCTCTCTGCCCCTGGAGAGCTCACAGTGCACCCTGCCCCCACGCCCACTTCCAGGAGAGAACTTCCAAATGTGCAAGATTAATTTAGAAAAGGCAGAGGAACGAGAGATCAAATTGCCAACATCTATTGGATCATAGAAAAAGCAAGCGAGTTCCAGAAAAACACTTATTTCTGCTTTATTGACTATGCCAAAGGCTTTGACTGCATGTATCACAATAAACGGGAAAATTCTGAAAGAGATGGGAATAGCAGATCACCTGAACTGCCTCTTGAGAAATCTGTATGCAGGTCAGGAGGAAACAGTTATAACTGGACCTGGAACAACAGGCTGGCTCCAAATAGGAAAAGGAATATGTCAAGGTTCTATATTGGCACCCTGCTCATTTAACTTATATGCAGAGTACGTCATGAGAAACGCTGGGCTGGATGAAGCACAAGCTGGAATCAAGATTGCAGGGAGAAATATCCATAACCTCAGATATGCAGAAGACACCACCCTTATGGCAGAAAGTGAAGAACTAAAGAGCCTCTTGAAAGTGAAAGAGGAGAGTGAAAAAGTTAGCTTAAAGCTCAGCATTCAGGAAACTAAGATCATTGCATCCAGCCTCATCACTTCATGGCAAATAGATGGGAAAACAGTGGAAACTATGGCAGACTTTATTTTGGGGCCTCGGAAATCACTGCAGATGGTGACTGCAGCCATGAAATTAAAAGATGCTTATGACTTGGAAGGAAAGTGATGACCAAACTAGACAGCATATTAAAAAGCTGAGACGTTGCCTTGCCAACAAAGATCTGTCTAGTCAAGGCTATGGTTTTTCATATATCATGTATGGATGTGAAAGATGGACTATAAAGAAAGTTGACAGCCGAAGATTTGATGCTTTGAACTGTGGTGTTGAAGAAGATGCTTGAAGGTCGCTTAGACTATGAGGAGACCCAACCACTCCATCCTAAAGGAAATCAGATCTGAATATACATTGGAAAGACTAATATTGAACCTGAAACTCCAATACTTTGGCCACTTTAGGCAAAGAGTTGACTCATTTGGAAGTTGCTTTGATTTCCCTGTGAGTGTGGGAGCCCTACCTGGCAGAAGGCCTTAGGGGCCATTGCCACTAATCATGACCTCCAAGCAAGCACATTCCAGTTGTGTGACACTCAGCATGCAGGAGACTGGAATAGCTATCTTCTTTGGAGGAAGGAAAGGCTTCCACAAAGTGTGTTTTCAGGCCTCTATTTACAGCAAGTGTTTGCTTCCCAGACGTCAGACCTGCAGGCCTTCTCCGAGGGCCTGAATTCCAGAGTCAGGGCCATGTGTCTCCCTGCATATTCCAAGCCTTGAAAACACATTCCTAGGTCATAGCATTGCTGCCCATGAGGAAGAAGGCTGCAGGAGTGTGTCTGAGGGGGCTGTGTGCCATGCTTGGGTCACCTGGTCAAGGGCACCTTGCACATCCAATGGGCCCTAGGCGAGGAGTTACAGACCGGCCCCTTGCTTGAGATATCCCAAAGCAAGGAGCAAAGCTAGCTCTGTCAGAAGGAGGAAAACAGCAATGGAATGGATTTTCAACCAATTGCTAGGTCACACCACGTTAGGGCTCCCAAGGAGAGAAATGCGAAGTTTGGCCCCTAGGCCTGGTATCCAGGGGCACGCAGAGGGTGTTTTCCCCCAGGATCCAAGAATGTTCCAGACAAACCTAGGCACACTAGCTGGTGCTAGGCCGCACTGCTTTAGTCGCCCCCAAGAGAAACAGGCGCCCTGTGGCCCCTTGGTCTGCTATGCAGATTCACACACAGACTGTGTCCCTGTAGAGGCCAAGACTTCCTGACAGAACTAGGCTCACCAGAGCTCTCCTACAGAGCAAAGGGGGTGGAACAGACATGTGGAGGTGGCTCTGCCTTTCCCTGTGAGTGTGGGGCCCCTCCCTACGGCCTCAGTCTCAGGGGAAACTGCCCCTGAGAAAGGACCTCTAAGAAGCGCTTTTCCAGCAGGCTGGGACGCAGAGTTCGCAGGATGCAGGGAAAGCACGCCTCCTTCGGGAAAGAATAGGTGGTCACCTAGAGTGTGTTTGCAATCTGCTATTTCAAAGGAATGGGTTCACTTATACAATGGGAGGCCTCCAGATCTGCTCAGAAGACCCAAGTTCTAGAGGCAAGGCCACGTATCTCCCCTTTGCGATCCTTGCAAAGACATTCCTAGCTGATAGCGGTACTGCCCATGAATAAGCAAGCAGTTGGGAGTGTGTTGGACATGACTGGGTGCTTTACTGGGCTCAGCTCCTCAAGGGGCCTTTCCTCTCGAAGTAGGCCCCTTGTCCCCTTGGGGAGGGGGTTGGACCATCTTCCCTCCACACTGCCAAATGGTGGAGCAAAGCTACCTCTGTCAGAGGTACAAAAAGAGCAATTGGATGGATTTTCAAGCTCTTGCTAGGCTGCACCGCTTCAGGGCCCACTTCAGCGAAACGCGCCCTGTGGCCCCTAGGTCGAGTATGCAGATTCACACACAGGATATGTTCCGGTCAAAGCCAAGAATTTTCCTGACAGACCCAGGCTCACTAGAGCTCTCCTACAGAGCAAAGGGGACTGAAGAGGTGTGTGGAGGTGGAGCCTTTAGCTGTGAGTGTGGGGCTACTCCCTATGGCCTCAAGCTCAGGGATAACTGCCTCTAAGAAAGGAACTCCAAGAAGTGCTTTTCCAGGATTTGTTTCCATATGAATTGTGAAGTTTTTTTTGTCCTAGTTCTGTGAAAAATGTCATTGGGAGTTTCATAGGGATTGCATTGAATCTGTAGATTGCATTTAGTAGTATAGTCATTTTCAAATTCTTCCTACCCAGGAACGTGGGATCTGTTTATGTCATCTTTGATTTGTTTCATTACTGTCTTTTGTCTCCGTAGGTAAGTTTACCTATTTAATCATTTTTGTTGTAATGGTGAATGAGATTGATTCCTTAATTTCTCTTTCTGGTTTTTCATTATTATTATATAGAAATGCAAGTACTTTCTGTGTATTGATTTTGTATCCTGCAACTTTGCTAAGTTCACTGATTAGCTCTAGTAATTTTCCGATACTATCTTTAGGGTTTTCTATGTACAGTATCATGTCATCTACAAACAGTGAAAGCTTTACTTATTTTTTTATCTGGATTCATTTTATTTCATTTTCTTCTCTGGTTGCTGTAACTAGGACTTCCAGAACTATGCTGACTAATAGTGGTGAAAGTGTACCCCATTGTCTTGTTCCTGACCTTAGGGGGAATGCTTTCAGATTTCCACCATTGACAATAATGTTTGCTGTAGGCTTATCATATATGGCCTCTGCTATGTTGAAGTAGTTCCTTCTATGCCCATTTTTTGAAGGGATTTAATCATAAATGTGTGCTGAACTTTGCCAAAGGATTTTTCTGCATCTATTGAGGTTATCATATGGGTTTTATTTTTCCATCTGTTAACATGGTGTATCACATTGATTGATTTGCATCTATCAAGGAATCCTTGCATCCCTGGAATAAACCAAATTTGATCATGGTTTATGAACTTTTTGATGTGTTGCTGAATTCTGTTTGCTAAGATTTTGTTGAGGATTTTTCCATCTATGTTCATAAGTGATATTGGCTTGTAGTTTTCCTTTTCTGTGTTGTCTTTGTCTGGTTTTGATATCAGGGTGATTGTGGCCGCATAGAATGAGTTTGGAATTGTTCCTTCCTCTGCAATTTTTGAAAGAGTTTTAGAAGGAAAGGCATTAGCTCTTTTCTCAGTGTTGGATAGAAATCTCCTGTGAAGCCATCTGGTCCTGGGCTTTTGAGTTTGGGGAGATTTTTTATCACAGCTTCAATTGCAGTGCTTGTAATTGTGTTGTTCATAATTTCTATTTCTTTCTGGTTCAGTCTTGGAAGATTGAACTTTTCTAAGAATCTGTCCATTTCTTCCAGGTTATCCATTTTATTGCTATATTGTTGTTCATAATAGTCTCATAATCCTTTGCAATACTGCATTGTCTGTTATAATCTCTACTTTTTCATTTCTAACTTTGTTGAATTGTTTCTTCTCTCTGCTTTTCTTGATGAGTTTGGCTAATGGTTTGTCAAATTTATGTATCTTCTCAACAAACTAATTTTTAGTTTTATTCTTTACTATTGCTTCTTTCATTTCTTTTTTTTTTCATTTCTTATTCATTTATTTCTGCTTGAATCTTTATGATTTATTTCCTTCTACTAAATTTGGAGTTTTCTTTGTCCTTCTTTTCCTAGTTGTTTTAGGTTAGGTTGTCTATTCAGTGTTTTCCCTGTTTCTTGAGGTAGGATTGTATTGCTGTAAACTTCCATCTTAGAACGGGTTTTGCTGCATCTCATAGGTTTTGAGTTGCTCTGTTTTCATTGTCATTTGTTTCTAGAAATTTTTTGATTTCCCTTTTGATTTCTTCAGTAACCTGTTGGGTATTTAGAAATGTGTTGTTAATCTCTATGTGTTTGTATTCCTTACAGTTTTTTTTTTCCCTTGCAATTGATAACTAGTCTCATAGCTTTGTGGTCAGAGAAGATGCTTGATAATATTTCAATTTTCTTAAATTTACTGAGGCTTGATTTCTGACCCAAGATATGATCTATCCTGGGGAATGTTCTATGTGCACTTGAGAAGAAGGTATATTCTTCTGCATTTGGATGGGATGTCCTGAAGATATCAATGATATCCACCTCATCTAGTGTATCCTTTAAGACTTGTGCCTCCAAATTAATTTTATGTTTTGATGATCTGTCCATTGGTGCGAGTGAGTGTTAAAATCTACTACTACTATTGTGTTACTGTCAGTTTCTCCTTTTATGTCTGTTACTGTTTGTCTTATGTATTGAGGTGCTCCTATGTTTGGTGCATAGATATTTACAGTTGTTAGGTCTACCAGCTGGTTTGATCCCTTGATCATTATGTATTGTCCTTCTTTAGCTCATGTAATATTCTTTATTTTAAGGTAATTTTTTGTCTGATATGAGGATTGCTACTTTAGCTTTCTTTTGCTTCCCATTTGCATGGAATATATTTTTCCATCCTCTCACTTTCCAGTCTATATGTATCTTTAGGTCTGAATTAAGTTTCTTGTAGACAGCATATATATGGGTCTTGTTTTTCTATCCATTCATCCAGTCTGTGTCTTTGGTTGGAGCATTTAATCCATTTACATTTAAAGTAATTATTGACATATATGTTCCTATTGCCATTTTCTTAATTGTTTGGGGTTTATTTTGTAGATCTTTTTTCTTCTCTTGTATTTCTTGACTATATAAGTCCCTTTAACATTTGTTGTAAAGCTGGTTTGGTGGTACTGAATTCTCTTAAATTTTCTTGTCTGTAAAGCTTTTTAGTTCTCCATTAGTTTTGAATGAGATTCTTGCTGGGTACAGTAATCTTGGTTGTAGATTTTTCCCTTTCAGTACTTTAAATATATCCTGTCATTTCCTTTTGGCCTGCAGAGTTTCTGCTGAAAGACCAGCTGTTAAGCATATGGGGTTTCCCTTGTATGTTACTTGTTGCTTTTTCCTTGCTGCTTTTGGTATTCTTTCTTTGTGTTTAGTCTTTGTTAGTTTGATTAGTATGTGTCTTGGTGTGTTTCTTTGAGGGTTTACTCTATATGGGACTCTTTATGCCTCTTGGACATGATTGACTATTTCCTTTCCCATGTTGGGGAAATTTTCCTCTATAATCTTTTCAAAAATTTTCTCATATGCTTTCTTTTTCTCTTCCTCTTCTGTGACATCTATTATTCCAGTGTTGGTACATTTGATACTGTCCCAGTAGTCTCTAAGACTATCCTGTTTTTTTTTTTTCATTCTTTTTTATTCTGCTCTACAGAAGTTATTTCCACCATGTTATCTTCCAGTTCACTGATTCGTTCTTCTGCTTCAGATATTCTGCCATTGGTTCCTTCTAGAGTATTTTTAATTTCAGTAATCATGTTGTTTGTCTCTGTATGTTTATTCTTTAATTCTTCTAGGTCTTTGTTAATTGATTCTTGCATTTTCTCCACCTTGTTTTCACGGTTTTTGATCTTCTTTACTATCATTATTCTGAATTCTTTTTCAGGTAGTTTGCCTATTTCCTCTTCATTCATTTGGACTTCTGTTTCTAGTTTGTTCCTTCATTTGTGTAGCATTTCTCTGCCTTTTCATTACTCTTTTTAATGTATTGTGTTTGAAGTCTCTTTTTCCCAGTCTTCAGTGTTGAATTTGTTCCTTCTTTTGGTTTTCTCACTCCTAAAGTTGATCTGGTGGTTTATGTAAGCTTTGCATAGGGTGACATTTGTGCTGAGTTTTTTGTTTGTTTTTCCTCTGATGGGCAAGGCTGAGTGAGGTGATGATCCTATCTTTTGATGGTTGGGTTTATATGTTTGTTTTGTTTGTTGTTTAGATGAGGCCTCCTATAAAGGGTTCTACTGATGGTTAGGTGATGCTGGGTCTTGTATTCAAGTGGTTTCCTTTGTGTGAGTTCTCACTATTTGATACTTCCTAGGGTTAGTTCTCTGGTAGTCTAGGGTCTTGGAGTCAGTGCTCCCATTCCAAAGGCTCAGGGCTTGATCTCTGGTCAGGAACAAAGATTCCACAAGTGGTTTGTTATGGCATTACATGAGATTAAAACAAATATCCAAAAACAAGAAACCAAAAAGGAATCCCACACAAATGGCAGTTACAAAATCAGGCAAATAATGCTTAAAATAGTGGAATATATGCATATACATGTATATATACTGATAAGCATATATACTGATAAGCAAAGCCAAAAGAGTCCAAGAAAAATAAAGCCAAGTAGACTGACCCAGCAAACAAAGGAAATCAGAAATTATATTTGCCAGTTTAGAACAAAACTAGTTAAAGCATAAACTGCAAAACAACACTAAAGCAAGGTGCAAAGTGTGGAGGAAAGCAATGAAAACAAAACTAACAAATATGTTGAGAGGAAAGAAAAGAAAAGAATAGATTGGCAAAGTTGAATAGAGGTAGATGAAGAGGATTCATAAACATGAAAGATTAACTGCAAGGGGAAAAGAACAGTAGGAAAAGCAAGCAAGGGAGTAAGTGTAGAAGAAATATAATAGGTTTTAAAATTAAAACTTAAAATTATAAAAGAGAGAAAAGAAAAAGAAAAGTGATAAAAAGGAAGAAGAACAATGACAAAAAAAAAAAAAAAAAAGGAAACAGGAAATCTCCACAGAACTGCAACAGCCCAAATTAGAGGCAGAGGTTTTTAACAACAATAAGTGTGACTGAATATGCACATATACACTTAAAAACATAAGCAAAATCAAAACAGTCCAACAAAAATAAAGTACAATAAATTGACCTGGTAAACAATGTAAACCAAAAATTATACCTACCAGTTAAGAACAAAACTAACTAAAGCATGAACTGGAAAACCAAACTAAAACAGAGTGCTAATTGGGGAATAAAGGAATGAAAACAAAATTAACAAATATGTTGAGATGAAATAAAGGAAGAGTTATGGGCCTATCGGAGTTCGTTTTTGAGCCTCTTGCAGCTAGCAATCAGAAGCCCTCTATCAGTCTTTCTCCATAGCTCTGCCTGTTCAGGCACTTAGAAGGCTCCGTTGCCTGGGGTCCTTCTGTGTTATTTGAAACATCAGGCACATGGAGGGGGCCCCCTGACTGGGGTCCTTCTCTGTAGATCAGCTTGTCAGGCACTTAAAGGGGCACCCTGGGTAGGGTCTTACTCTGTTCTTCAGCACATCAGTCACTTAAAGGAGCACCCTGGGTGGGTACGTCAGGTATTTGATGGGCCAGCCTCTCTATTGTTCAGCTGCTGATGCTGGCAGCTGGGGAGAGAGGCTGTGGTGATGGTTCCATCCCCTATGTGTGACCTCAGCAGTATCGCCTTGCTTTCGTGGCTGCTCAGCTTCCCCCCACAGGCATTTCCCACCACCATCTCCTCCCTTACATCCCCTCCATCTGTCTTTCCACAGTCAATTACAGCCCTCACCCTGGGTTTACGCCACAATCCCTAAACTCCAACTGCCACCTGCTATGCCTTCCTGGGACCTGCATCCCTGTCTGGTGTATGTATAGCTGTGGCAAAACTGTCTGATTCTCATTCCATTTAGGCTGCCAGAGATCAGCTGTTTTACTCTCAACCTTTATTGTTTCTCCTCTGACTCAAACAGTTGCCATGATACGGGGATTGGACCCCTGATTCAGTTCCCCCACCTGCTGAGGGCAGGTGCAGTCCTACTAACACTCCTGCCCCCCCCCCCTCCATTTCCTTTGTCCTACTGAGTTTTGTGTGGTTCTATATATTCTTTTCAGTTACTGGTGAAAAGAATATAACTGCTGGTCAGTTACTCCTGTTCATTCTCAGCTGGTGTTCTGCATGCACTTCTGTGTCTGAAGATGCATTCCTGATGTATCTGTGGAGAGAGATGTACTCCACGTCCATCTACTCCACTGCCATCATGTTCTCTCTCTAATATTTGTTATAATTCAGATTTATTATATGCAATTTTTAGTGTATGAAATTTTATGTTTTTAGTTTATGAGGTTTTAGATGTACCATCATCTGTATGATTGGGGCAATACTTTACTTACTCATAGAGTTGTGAGGATTGAACAAACTTAAATGTATGAAGCATTGAGCAATGCTCAACATACAGTATTACATGAATATTAACTGGTACTTTTTAATTCACATGGTTGCAAAATTTTGTGTTTTGTTAAACATTGTATACAACTGTATGCTTTTTCCTTTTCAGATATTTTTATGGAAAAATTTTAAACACAATTTGTAACTGGTTGAATAGTATTTCTGTCATATGTGAGTGTGTCTATATATGTCTATGTGTGCATGTGTATATGTGTGTGTGATTCAACTTGCCGTTTTCCAGTTACATATTTTTGGTTTTTCCTGTTAGTATATTTTGGTTTGCCTTGTGAGAAAGCATTATCTATTTTGGAACTGGGTGCTTAGTGTAGAAATCTAGAGATGGAGTTGTTCAATTACTGATGAAGAACAATGGGTGTGTTTATACATATATGTGTGTGCACATGCACACAAATACATACACAATGAATATATATACTTTCAATAGGTCTCATCCCAATTTTTACTCCAAAGATTTTAAGTTTCTGCTTCATTTCAGTTTGTCAAGACGATGTCTTATTCTTTATCTTACTGATTTTACACTGTTTTTCTTTGTGCTCCTGTCTGAGACTGATCATTTTCCCGTGTGCTTGTTTACTGTATCATATTCTTATAAAATGTGACTCACTAGATTATGCCATTTATCCATTTATCTAATTTATTTCATCATTTCATGGTTTCTAGATATAGCAAGTTCTATTTTTAGGGCCTAATCAGTTCAATTCAGTTCAGTTGCTCAGTCCTGTCCGACTCTTTGCGACCCCATGAATCATAGCACACCAGGCCTCCCTGTCCATCACCAACTCCCGGAGTTTACTCAAACTCATGTCCATCGAGTTGGTGATGCCATCCAGCCATCTCATCTTCTGTCATGCCCTTCTCCTGCTGACCCCAATCCCTCCCAGAATCAGGGTCTTTTCCAATGAGTCAACTCTTCGCATTAGTTGGCCAAAGTATTGGAGTTTCAGCTTCAGCATCAGTCCTTCCAATGAACACCTAGGACTGATCTCCTTCAGGATGGACTGGTTGGATCTTCTTGCAGTACAAGGACTCTCAAGAGTCTTCTCCAACACCACAGTTCAAAAACATCTAATAATGTCTTACTTAATTTCCTTTTGTAATCTTTCTGTGTTATCCCTTTACTTTCTTCATTATGAAAGTGCTATTGGAGAAATTTCGAAATCATTGATATTTGAAAATGTGCAAAAAATAACCATACAGTTCAAAAATAA
This sequence comes from Hydropotes inermis, assembly GCA_020226075.1. Classification (NCBI taxonomy): domain Eukaryota; kingdom Metazoa; phylum Chordata; class Mammalia; order Artiodactyla; family Cervidae; genus Hydropotes; species Hydropotes inermis. The sequence continues at coordinate 182,453 of CM035270.1, forward strand.
CAAATATGCTAATTTTATTTAATAATCCAAAATTTTATTTATTTTTCTTTGCATATTTGACTTCTATACATTATATTTATGCACTATTATACTATAAATGTGTCTAATTTCATAAAATATATCTATAAATCTTACCATTTATTGCAAAGTATTTTATAACATACTTCCAAAATGTGGTGCAGAGGTAGACTGTTGAGAGTCCCTTGCACAGCAAGGAGATCAAACCAATCAACCCTAAAGGAAATCAATCCTGAATTTGTTGAAAGGACTGATTCTGAAGCTGAAGTTCCAATACTTTGGTTACCTGATTCATTGAAAAAGACCCTGATGCTGGGAAAGATTGAAGGCAGAAAGGGAAGAGGGTGACAGAGGATGAGATGGCTAGATGGCATCACTGATATAATGGACATAAACTTTGGCAATCTCTGGGTGATAGTGAGGCAGGGGGAGTGCTGGTTTGCTGCAATCCATGAGATCCCAAACATTCCTACATGACTGGGAGACTGAATTAACAGTTTTATCACATAGATGTATTATCATTACTTTACATTTGTTGAAATTTTTTTCACAATTTTTGCTTTTGAAAATAATGACTATCCCTTCCTCTTTGGATTTTCTTCCCATATGTAGGTTCTGTAATAAGTTCCATTGTTAAATATATTTAAAATTACAATTATTTGGTAAAATTTTTGACTACTTTCAGGGCTCTTGAAATATAAAGCAGATGTGCTTCTTGTTAATATTATACTACAAATGTGTCTAATTTCATAAAAAGTATCTGCAAATCTCACTGTTTATTGCAAAGTATTTTATCATATACTTTCAAAATTTGGTGTTGGGGAAGACTCTTGAGAGTCTCTTGGACAGCAAGGAGATCAATCCAATCAATCCTAAAGGAACTGAGTGTGTTCTACTGAGATATTTCTTTGGTATGTCCTTCTTGTTCTTAAATATTTTCATGTGGTAGTTAGTAAAGAAGCATGTATTATCTAGAAGTTTCTTTATTGTGTTCCTAATTTACCCTTTTTCTTTTTCAATATTTTACTATCCCATCTGGTGTTTTTAGAGGTATCCTTGTTTCCTACTTATTACCTATATAACAATTAATGATCTGATCCTGCTTTCCCCTCTTTCCATTTTAACTGCATTCTTTCTGCATTGTTAGTACATGTGATATTAATGCACCATTATTCCACCAGAAGACCTAATTCCCTTTCCCATCTCCTCTTTCTTTTCTCCATTTTCCATGAAGCACTACTTTGTTATAGCTACCATTTTGGTCTCAGATATTTCCAAGTCCTTCTCTATAATTTTCCAGGTCCTAACTTTGTCAGTACTTTTGGTGATTTGTTCTGCTTTTCTGTGTCCCCCATGGTCCTCTCTGCTGGTACAGATTCTCTCATCTTTCCTTTCCTCCTCATCACACTCAAAAACTTGGTGGTGGTGGAAGCTGCATGGATTTGGAATTTGGTTTATAGGTTTGGTAATCTCTTTTCTGGTTATGCTGAAGGTATATCTCCTTTGTGCTTTTAATCACACATGTGTGGGAAGTTGTGTGGGAAGATTGATATTGGGCATTTGCCATTTTCCTATAGATCTAAAAGTTGAGTAAATAGCAAATTATTTGTTTAGTAATGTCCTCTCTACTGTCTAGATTGCTCCCTGATTTTCCATCTCTGATAATTTTAGTCTCTGCCTTTGTTTTGATTTGCTTTCTGGGAGTTTCTTAGACTCCCTTGCAAATTCCTTTGTTCTAGTCAGTTCAGGAGGCTGTAACAAAAATAACCATAGACTGGGTGGCTTAAACAGCAAACTCAATTTCTCACTGTTCTAGAAGCTGGTGTCCAAGATAATGATACCAGCAAATCTGGTATTTAATGATCAGTCTCCTTATGGTTAGCAGACAGTCATCTTATTGCTGTGTCCTCATATGGCAGAGAGAGAGAGAGAGAGAGAAGGCTCTGGTCTCCTTTTTCTTATAATGATACAATCCCGTCATGGAAAACTCCCTCCCAAAGACCCATCTCCGAGGACCATCACATTGGGTGTTAAGCCTTCAAGCTATGAATTTTAGGAGGACATAAATATTCAGTCCATAGCATCCTTCATTTGAGTTCTTTTTTAAGCTATCATATTTAAATAACTTTAAATAGTTTTGCCTTGTTTTTTTTTTTTTAATTTTTTATCTTAGTATTGTGTTCTTTCATGTTTATAATACATTTTTTGTATCTGTCTGAGAGTAATTATATCTTTCTGGAAGTTTCCCCCTTCCCCGAGTTGTGATTGTTTTTCCGTTTTTCTATTTTAGTCTCTGGCCATTAAATCTTGGCCCAACCAGGATCATTTCTGGCCTGGATTAAAGCAATTGCCTCTGTATCAATCAGGGTATAACAGGACAATCATAACTATTTGAAGCATTTCAAATAGAGGGGCTTTTTGTATTGCATAAGCAATACAGGAAATTGCATATGCATCCATAGCTGAGAAGGTGAACAGGATTGTGGGGAAATGCCAACAAAAAATACAATAACTGGAGGTACAAATGGTGAGCTGATGCTCCCAGACTCCAAAGCCAGAGGATCCCAGAAAACCTAGAATTATGAAGAGTCTGAAATGGTGGATTTTGGCTGCCTGGAAGAGACACAAAGGGAAAGGCAGACCTAGCTTCTCCCTTGACCTGTCTCCCATCTTTCCTGGAGCCTTTTCTGGCTAGCTGGAAGGGAGCAGCAAAGTTGAGTGTACTGAAATCCTGAGGAATTGCAAAGCCCAGGCCTCCCTGTCTTCCCTCTTCAGACAGAGAGCATAACAGAGTGTCAGGGAACTAACAGTAATTTAAAAGCAAAAGCAATAGATTACTCAGTTATAAAAAGTATCACATTCAAGTCAATTCTAATGAGGTGGATGAACCTGGAGCCTATTATACAGAGTGAAGTAAGGCAGAAAGAGAAAGACAAATACAAAGATGGTACTGATAATCCTACATGCAGGGAAACAAAAGAGACCCAGATGTAAAGAACAGAGTTTTGGACTCACTGGGGAAAGGTGAGGGTGGGGTGATGTGAAAGACTAACATTGAAATAAGGGCATTACCATATGTACAATAGATGACTAGTGGAAAATCCCATGGACAGAGGAGCCTGGTGGCCTCCAGTCCATGGGATTGCTAAGAGTCAGACACAACTGAGTGACTTCACTTTCACTTTTCACTTTCATGCATTGGAGAAGGAAATGGCAACCCACTCCAGTGTTCTTGCCTGGAGAATCCCAGGGACGGGGAAGCCTGATGGGCAGCTGTCTCTGGGGTCACACAGAGTCGAATATGACTGAAGTGACTTAGCAGCAGCAGCAGCAGTGCAAGTTCAATGCATGAAGCAGGGCCCCCAAAGTTGGTGCTCTGGGACAACCCAGAGGGATAGGGTAGGAAGGGAGGTGAGAGAGAGTTTCAGGACAGGAGGGGACATATGTATACATGTTTCCAATTCATGTTGATGTATGGAAAAAAATATCAAAATATTGTGAAGTAATTATCCTCCAATTAAAATAAATAATTTCAAAAATGTGAAAGCATAGCAATAACAATGAGCCTGGGGAAGGCAAAGAATATGATTTCAAGAGTTACCACATTATTAGATCCAAATGTCCAGTTTTCAACAAAAGTATAACAAAGCCTACAAAGAAACATGAAAATATGGTTTATTCAAAGGAGAAAATTAAATCAATAGACATTGTTCTTGAAAAACTCCTAATGGCATATCTATATAGGTAAAATCTTTAAAACAGTTATTAAAAGATGCTCAAAGAACTAAAGAAAGAAAAGAGAAAGTCAAGAAAGTAATGTATGAGCAAAATGGAAATATCACTGAAGAGACATAAAACTCAAAAAGAAATGAAAAATTCTAGAGCTGAAAAATACAATAACTAAAATTAGAAATTGCTAGAGGGATTCAAAGACAGATTTGAACAGACAGAAGAAATAAGCCAAATAAACATAAAGATAAGACAATAAAATTTATCAACTCAGGGTAACAGAACAAAAGAATATTGAAGAAAAGTGAGCTAGCCTGAAGAAACTGCGAGACATTATCAAGGGGACCCACATGTGTGTTGTGGGAATCTCAAAGGAGAAGACAATGAAGAGTAGAGGGCATATTTGAAGACATAATGCAAGATAACTTACCAGATTTTATGAAAAACATTAATATCAATAGCCAAGAAGCTCAACAAACTCCATATGAGGTAAATCAAAAGGCCTATTGGGACAAATTATAATCAAAATTTCAAAAGCCAGAGAAAAAAAGAAAATCTTGAAGACAGTAAGAGAAGTGAATCATCAATTCAAGTGGTCCTTGATAACAGCAGATTTCTCATCATAAATTTTGGAGGCTGAATACCAGTGGGCTTGAACAATCAAAGTTCCAAATTGAAAAAAAAAAAAAAAAAAAAAGGTTTCTCAACCAAGGATTTTATATCTGGCAAAAGTGTCCTTCAAAATTAAGGGAGAAATTAAAACATTTCCATATAAACCAAAACTGAGTGAGTTGACCACTAGGCCTGCCTTGTAAGAAATGTTCAAGAGTCGCAAAGTGAAATGAAAAGTCACTAGATAGTAACTCAAAGTTGTACTGGAAATAAATACCTCAAATAGTCAGATAAATAAGAAATATGATTATAACAATGGTTCTTAACCACACTTTTTCTTTTATACAGGATTTAAGAGACCAGTATGTTTAAAGACAAAAAAAAAAAGTCTTATTAATGAAAACTAGTATTGTAACTTTGGTTTGCAACTTCAAATCTTATTTTCTATAAATACATAATTTAAGAAACTAATGCATTTAAAGAATTATTAGTTTATGGCTTTGGGCACACTGTGTATAAAGATAATTTTTTTTGACATTGATAACTGAAAGGGACAGGGATGAGTTGTAAAGAAGAAGAGTTTTTTGTGTTGTTGAAGTTAATGTGATATAAATTTAAAGAGTTAGGAATGTGAAATATAATTTCCATGGTAAGCATAAAGAAAATATCTGCATAATATATATATATATATAATTGAGAATTAATTTAAACATTTCAGTGCAAAGAAATCAACTAAACATAAAATAAGACAGTGATGTAGGAAATGAAAGCCAAAAAAAAAAAAAAATAAAAAGAAAAGAAAAAGCTGCAAGGCATATAGAAAGCAAATAGAAAAATGACAGATGTCACTTCGTATCCATAAATACTGAATGTAACTGAATTATACTTTCCAAGTATAACTTTCCAATAAAAGTTTGGCAGAATGGATGAAAACACATGGTCTGGTTTTAAGTTGTATACCTAAAACTCACTTTAGATTCAAAGACACAAAAAATTGAAAGTGAAAGAATGGAAAAATCAGTAAAGTTAGTAGGATACAAAGTCAATACACAAAATCAGTTGCATTTCTATGTATTAACAGTCAACAGTCTGAAAAGATATTACAAAACAATTTCATTTACTATAGTGTTAAAAGTAATAAAATACTTAGGAATTAGCCAAGAGGTGAAAAATTTTAACAATGAAAACTATGAAACATCCTGAAAAAAAAAAAAAAAACTGAAAAAATAGAAACCTATTCCTTGTTCATGGATTGAAAGACTTAATATTGTAAAAATGTCAATACTATCAATGTGACCTATGTGTTCGATGCAGTTCCTTTCAAAATCACAGTGATGGTTTTTGTGGAAATAGAAAATCCCATCCTTAAATTTCAAGAGACTCTGAATAACCAAAAGAATCTTTAAAAAAGAATAAAACTAAAGAACTCATACTTCCTGATTTCCAAGCTTACTACAAAAACACAGTCATCAAAATAGTGTGGTAATAAATACAAAATGAACAAACAAAAAACCCAGTGTGGTATTGGTACAAAGGCAGACATAGACCAATGGAATAGAATAAAGTTCAGAAGTAAGATGTTGAATTTAAGGTCAAATAACTTTTGGCAAGGATGCCAAGACTATTTAGTGGGGAAAGGGCAATCTTTTCAACAAATGGTGCTGGAGAATTGGATATCCACAGCAAAAATATGAAGCTGGACACTTAGCAGCATGTACAAAAATTAACTCAAAATGAATCAAAGACGTACATGTAAAACCTAGACCAATAAAACTTTCAGAAGACAACATAGGACAAAAATTTCAGAACATTGGATTTGGTAATGATTTCTTAGGTATGAAACCAGAAGCACAGGTAACAAAAGGAAATATAGGCTCATTGAATTTATTTAAAAAAAAATTAAAACTTCACCATAAAAAGACACTATCAACAGCATAAAGAGACAGTCCCCCAAATGGAAGACAATATTTGCAAATTAGGTATCAGATAAGCAAATCATGTTCAGAATATGTAGAGAACTCTTTTGTAGATGACATGCTTCTGGGTCGGAGTTTTGTACATAGCAGAGCAGCTCTCTTGCTGCTATCTGTTGAAAGTCAGCCCTTGACACAAGGCTTTGAAGGAAAAGAAATTTGGGTAAAAAAAATAAAAAGAAAAGTAAAAAAAGAAAGAATATATAGAGAATTTCTAAAACTCAACAACAAAAGAACAAACAACTGATTCAAAACAGGCCAAGAAGTTGAATAGACATTTCTCCAAAGAAGGTATACAAATGGCCAGTAAGCACATGGAAAGATGTTAAACATCACTATTTATTAGGGAAATACAAATCAAAGCTACCACGAATTGTCACCTCATACCCATTATGATCAACATGGAACGTAGTGTGGATGTTCCATAGTGTGGAACATCAACACACAGGTTCCAAATAGGAAAAGGAGTATGTCAAGGCTGTATATTGTTACCCTGCTTATTTAAATTATATACAGAGTTGGGCTTGATGAAGCGCAAGATGGAATCAAGATTGCCGGCAGAAAACATCAATAACCTCAGATATGCAGATAACACCACCCTTATGGCAGAAAGTGAAGAAGAACTAAAGAACCTCTTGATGAAAGTGAAAGAGGAGAGTGAAAAGGTTGGCATAAAGCTCAACATTCAGAAAACTAAGATTATGGCATCCGGTCCCATCACTTCATGGCAAATAGATGTGGAAACAGTGTCACACTTTATTTTTGGGGGCTCCAAAATCACTGCAGATGGTGACTGCAGCCATGAAATTAAAAGACGCTTACTCCTTGGAAGGAAAGTTATGACCACCTAGACAGCACATTAAAAAGCAGAGACATTACTTTGCCAACAAAGATCCATCTAGTCAAGGCTATGGTTTTTCCAGTGGTCATGTATGGATATGAGAGTTGGACTATAAAGAAAGCTGAGCACAGAAGAGTTGATGCTTTTGAACTGTGGTGTTGGAGAAGATTCTTGAGAGTCCCTTGAACTGCAAGGAGATCCAACCAGTCCATCCTAAAGGAGACCAGTCCTGGATTTTCATTGGAAGGACTGATGTGGAAGCTGAAACTCCAATATTTTGGCCACCTGATATGAAGAGCTGGCTCATTTGAAAAGGCCCTGATTTTGGGAAAGATTGAAGGCAGGAGGCGAAGGAGACAATAGAGCATGAGATGGTTGGATGGCATCACCGACTCAATGGACATGAGTTTGGGTAAATTCCGGGAGTTGGTGATGGACAGGGAGGTCTGGCGTGCAGACCTGGGATCACAAAGAGTCAGACATGACTGAGCGACTGAACTGAACTGAACTGAATTCTCATATGATCTAGAAATTTATATATATATATATATTTTTTTTTTTCCAAAAGTGAAAGCAGGATCTCAAAGTGATATTGGTGTACCTAGATTCCTAGTGACATTATCACAAGAGCTAAAACATGAAAACATCCTAAGTATCCATCAATGGATCAGTGGATAAAAAATTGTGGTATATACATACAATGGAATATAATTCAGCCTTAAGGAAGATAACATGCTACGGCACAGATGAACCTTGAAGATATTGCGCTAAGTGAAATAAGCCAGTCGCAAAAACATAAATAGTGTATGATTTGATTTATATGAGGTATCTAAATTATCATACTCAGCCATAAAAAGTAGAATCGTGGTTGCCCAAGACTTGGGGAAAAAGAATGAGAAGTAATTGTTGAATGCTTATAGAACTTCAACTTTACAAGATGAAAAGGGTTCTGAAATGGATAGTGGTGATGGTTGTATAATATTAGGAATATGATTAATATCACTAAGCTGGGTACTTAAAAATGGTTGAGACTGCAAATTTCATGTGTATTTTACTCCAATAAAACACATTGGAAAAAAGTAAAATTGCTGGATCAAAATATATGCATATTGTCAGAATCATTGATGTCCATTATCAAACTGACAGAAAGTTTATACCTATTTACTGATTGGAAGGGTCATTTGTCTTTTAGGAAACTTATGCTGAAGTACGTCTCTCATGTATGTCTTTCCCACTCACTCTTTAATTAGGTCCCCTGAGAGCTTGTAAACCACTGCTACCTTCTTGAAGATAGATATGATTATGGAAGTTTTAGGAAGAGGGCATAACTTTAACAATCACAATGTGGAGGAAAGTACATGTACATGTGCATGTGGCATGGCTATCCTTTTCTGGCTACGGGTGCTCATGAAATTGAAATGGTCCTTGGTTTTAGGAGGTGTGGGAATATGCTGAAACAGCAAAGGTCAAGTCAAAGACCTATCTAAGACAGAAGATATGGGTAGTAGGTTAAGGCCACCATACTGGACAGAAGAATGCATTTTTTCAGAATAGTCTGACCATAGATATTCCTGGAGCTCTACCTGCCATTCATTTCCTGATTAGTACTTATTGCCTTTGAATGATTTGATTGTAGGTTTGCTAATTATATTATTAGCAAGGTGAGTGGACTTCCCCGGTGGCTCAGGCTATAAAGCATCTGCCTACAATGCGGGAGACCCAGGTTCAATCCCTGGGTCAGGAAAATCCCCTGGAGAAGGAAATAGCAACCCACTCCAGTTGGAAAATCCCATTGACAGAGGAGCTGGTAGGCTACAGTCCATGGGGTTGCAAAGAGTTGGATATGACTGAGCAACTTCACTTTAGCAAGGTGAGAGCATCCAGTAACCTAAGCAACCATCTGTGGTGCTGATGTGGCTTAATGTTAGCCAGCTGTTTTCTCCACTTGTTGGAATGTTCTTGACTCATTTTTTTATAATCAAAAGACTGTAAATATTCTGTCACCTCTTCCTTCTTATCTTGCCTATTTCTTCTTACATTTTACTAATCAAACCTGGCTTCCTAAAGTCATTGATAATTCTGATATTATGTTGTTTCTACAAAAATAATATACAGAATGCTTCCAAACATATTCATTACATTCCAATTTCCTTTTTTACAGTTTAATTTTATCTTTAAGCAATTTTGAGATAAATTTGAAGTAAGGTTCCTTTTTCCTAACTACTTAATCAATAATCCAATTATTATGCCTTTAAGTATTTTTTTTTCATTTATTTATATTGGTTGGAGGCTAATTACTTTACAGTATTGTAGTGGTTTTTGCCATACATTGATATGAATCAGCCATGGATTTATATGTATTCCCCGTCCTGAACTCCCTTCCCACCTCCCTCTCCATCACATCCCTCTGGGTCATCCTAGTGCACCAGCCCTGAGCACTTGTCTCATGCATCAAACCTGGACTGGTGATTTGTTTCACAATTGATAATATACATGTTTCAATGCTATTCTCTCAGATCATCCCACTCGCCTTCTCCCACAGAATCCAAAAGACTGTTCTATACATCTGTGACTCTTTTTCTGTCCTGGCAGCCCAGTGGCTGAGAATCTGCCTGCTGGTGCAGGGGACATGGGTACAGTCACTAGGCCAGGAGGGTTCCTCATGCCACGGGACAGCTGAGCCTGTGCTCTGCAGCAAGAGAAGCCACTGCAGTGAGAAGCTGTGCACCACAGTGAAGAGCAGTCCCTGCCCTCCGTAACTAGAGAGATCCCATGTGCAGGAAGGAAGACCCAGCTCACTCAGAAATGAATAAATAAATCTGGGGAAAAAAGCATTCTTAAGTAACTTGTTATTTTATTCATTTAAGACCTGAATTGTCTTTCCTTCTTAAGTTTATTTCTACATATTTTACATTCTTGTTTCAATATTTAAATTCAGTATCTAACAACAGTTATTTATAACTGCCCCAAACCACTCACTTATCTTATTTCACTTATTTTTCCAAAATGCCTTATTTTGTGGATATTATCATTATTTCTTTTTTGAAGATAAAAAATAAAAAAAAAAAAAAACACTGAAGCTTAACTAGTTTTAGTAATTTGCTCAAATTCACATCACATGTGTCCTCTTACTTACTATGTCAGGTAAACTAAATTTTAGAGAACAAAAGAATTACCTGGAAAATAGTTTAAAATTTCAGATTCCTTGGCCTATGTGCTGAGATTTTGAATTAGGGATCCTGGGGATTTTAAGAATTTGTACCCCCCTTCCCCCTGGCCTGGTGTGGATGTCATGATCTACACCTTGGGCAAGATTGCACTGAGGTTGGTATCATGTGAATGTTGTCTTTTTCCATTCTGTTTTCTTATGGTTATATTGCTAGCATATTAATAGAAAATAAATGGTTGTCTGTGTATTTATTTTTTATCTTGCCACCATCTTAGCCACCATATATATTCAATACATACAAAAATTTTTCACTTCGTCCTTTTGGGATAATGAGATAGATGATCATAGTACCTGGCACAGTGTGCCAATAGCCATTAAAGAAATTACCTGAAAATATTGTACATTTCCTTTCTTTGATAGCATTTATATTCACATTGATGAGGTATTTTCTATTAGCTAGAACATCCAGAATAACTTTAACTCACAGCTTCATCACTTTGTTTTTTGGCCCTCCTTCTCAGCATTCATCACAGACAATAAAGGGTAACAAAGATAGAAATTCTGATAGACTATAGCTATTTTCCTTAATAGCAATTGAGCTATTATCCATTTTACTGAATGCAATTAATTTTTGTAAATATTTGTATAATTTTAAATATTCTAAATATTAAAAAAACCAGATCTTGAAATTTAGCTGGATATTGAAATTATTAAGGCTATAGTATCCATAAAGCATTTTGTCAAAACAAGCCATGAAGTTAAGGGAAAAAAAAAAAAAAAAGAAATTTAGCAAAAGATTTGCTTTAAAATGTTACCTAAGGTCCTGAGGTCAACCCCCTTAATTTCCCACCAAAAGACATAACCTTAGCACACTATCAAGAGGCACAGAAAGGGTGTTTTCAGAACCTGGGATGAATCTCAAATGGTGTCAATTCCTGTAGGTTTTAAACAAAGCCTGTAGCAACATGGGGCTCATTAGCATGGAGAGGACTAAAATCTGATTGGTGTAGATATGGAAAGAATTGAAGGAGAAAAGCTGGAAATGACAAGTATATAGTAGCAAGAACTTTTTTTTTTTCTTTTCATTTATTTTTATTAGTTGGAGGCTAATTACTTCACAACATTTCAGTGGGTTTTGTCATACATTGACATGAATCAGCCATGGAGTTACATGTATTCCCCATCCTGATCCCCCCTCCCACCTCCCTCTCCACCGATTCCTTTGGGTCTTCCCAGTACACCAGGCCCGAGCACTTGTCTCATGCATCCCACCTGGGCTGGTGATCTATTTCACTAGCAAGAACTTTTTAAGAAGATTAATTACACAGAGGAGCTGAGAATTTAAGCAAGAGGGGGAGGCACAGTGGTGTCAAAAGAAGGGTTTCTTTTTATGGGAGGGATAATAAAACTTTAAAAATTAAGAAGTGACCCAGCAGAATGGGAAAAACTTGATGCAGGAAATGGGGATAAGAGACAGAGAGAGAGCCTGGGTGGCAATGCACAAGAGGAAATGAGAGGTGGTGAGCAAGTTTAGTTGTTAGCCTCAGTGTTGTAATAGGAACAACACTGTGGGCAGAAAGAACTCTCTGGGCACAGATTCAGGTAGATGGCTAACTGTGAAGAAAGGAGCTGTGGACGTCCTGCCTTAACTGCTTTATTTTCTCAATGGAGGGAACTCGGGTGACCATTGAGAAGGATGGGAGGAAGGCATGGGAGATGTGAAGAGTAGGAGTCCACCAAGAGGGAAGGAAAGTGGGTGGTGAAGGAAGTTCTGTATTGTATCTCATCAGATGAAGGAAGGTCACATCACGGCTTCTGAGGCTAGTGTTTGTGAACTTGATGGAGACAGAGCAGTATGACAACATGCTTTCCCATCCAACTGAGTTCCCTGGCCTCCAGCGCAGAGTAATCCTGTCAAAATAATAATGAGGTTACAACATGTAGTAAGGATACACCCTGTCCTCCAGCCTCTGAGGCCTCTTCTTCCATTCTTCCCACTTGATAGGACACCTGCAAAAGAGCTGCACTCGTCAGCAAATGAAGAGTGTGGTGCATCCAGAGGGAGAGAGGGGAAAGGGACTTGCCTAGGTGAAAATCTCATTCCTGTCATTAATGAAAGAATGCAAGAAAACGTGACAGGGTCAGAAAGCACTGAGACAAATGTGAACTGTGGCCGACTTGTTATATACGAAATTCAGGGAGAGTATTATTTGAAATTGATCAAAATGTGGATTGGTCACACAGAGCAGGACTGTTCTAGGTTGGTAGCATCAGGTATATTTATGCATATGTAAGCCTCATCGTGAGAAACCCTGATGCTGGGAAAGATTGAGGGCAGGAGGAGAAGGGTGCAACAGAGGATGAGATGGCTAGATGCATCACCAACTCAATAGACATGAGTTTGAGCAAACTCCAGGAGATGGTGAAGAACAGGGAAGCATGGCATTCTGCAACTCTTTGCATGGGGTGGCAAAGAGTTGGACATGACTTAACAACTGAACATCAAACCTCTTGGTGTGTGCATTCAACTAGAGCCTGCAGCTTGGGCCATGAAACATGCTCAAATAGTGTATCAGCAATGTTGCTAACTTTTTCACTGATCCTATAGAATCTCCACACTCATTACCTCCATTTTGTGATCTTCTAAAAACTAGACTTGTTGTATTAAATGTTCTGAATAATCAAATAAATTTAAACAGCTCTTTCTGGGTAAATATCTCAATTAGTAAGGGAAGCTAACCAACCAAACAGTCCCCAAGGTGTGTCAGGACCTCCAGGCAATGGTGCTTGGGTGGGAGGAGGGGTCTCTGAGGCACAGAGCCATTCAGAATCACCAGAGGGGCATCTGCCATCCTCACAGGCCTTGGGCAGCCCCCTGGGGGTGCTCACAAGCTGCTGCAGGGGCAAGAGCCTGAGGGTTTGGGGCCAGCTTGGAAGAGACTGCTGCCATCGTGCCCTGTGACCACCCTTCCCTTCAGGGGAGGCTGGGGACCTGGTGTGTGCTGGCTGCAGTGAAGGCAACCTGGAGCAGCAGTCTCCACTGCTCTGCCATTGGTTGTCCTGAGACAGACCTGTTTTGTATGTTTTAGTTTTAACTGGAGTTCTGGACTTAACTCCCTGATGCACTGGACAAACTAGTATATGACTGTTGACTTCCTCACTTCAATTCTATCCACTCAGGTGAACTCTATGTAAAGATCATGAAATCTATGAAATATAGGACTTCATAAGAGCTCCTTTTGTATTCCTATTCTCCAGCAGGCAAACAGAGGGTCAGAGTAGGTGGGTCGTTTTGAAAAGAGAGGAAACTTAACTTAAAAACAAAAATTCAAGAACAATCCCCTGATTTGAGAATTGCAAGTAGAGTGAATCTAAAAGTTCCTGTGCTTATGTTAGTTATCCATCCTGCTCCTGGATCAGTAAGGAGACCAGAGACTCCATCTTGGACAATAAACCATCAGTCACTTTTAGAGACATCACTGCCACTTCCACACTTTGAATAAATTTAATGTTTTCAGTTCTATGGTGTAGCTTGCTAAAGATGTGCAAGATGGATCTCAAACAGATTCCAAATTATATGCAAAGCATGTCTTACAGATGTGGAGAAATAATCAGGTGCCCAAAATTCTTACAAAATGGTGTCCTAACTCTAGTTGAGTAAAGCCCATGTGACTAGTCATATGAAGACAGAGAGAAAACAGAAACCCTGAAAACTATTTCACACACACTCACTGAACTTTTTCTATACCAGAGGGGGGAGGCTGAACGAGTTCCCTCTTTTTTGTTGTTGTTTTTGTTTCTGTTCATTGCTGTTTTTTTTATTCCAAATTCTCTTTACAAGAAAGGTTGCTATTTTCTAATTTTTTTTAGCACTCAAACATCTTTTATCATTGCCAATTGACTTTCCAGGAGAAAAAAGAGAAGGCATCCTCCAAGCATGCCTGAACTTTGCTATTCGGTCACACACAGGCTGCTATACTGATTCATAGCAAGAGAAACACCAGCTCAGGAGAAGGGAAAGAGCCAGTGCTCATCTGTCAAGAAGATTTGTGCCTCTTTGAAAAACAGCAACTTGCCCCTCACATTATAAAAATTTGAAGCTTCATGTGAAAAATTTGTAAAGTGAAACAGAAAAATATATTCTTTTGAGTCTAATGCTTAAAGATAGTCATTGCTAAGGCACAGGGGTTTTCATTCTAATTTGTATAGATTTAAATCATTCTTCAATTCGTTTTGTGTCATGATGTTTTTAAAACCATGTAGTTATTCTCATACTGGTAGACCTATCTAGTCTAAAGGTTGCTAAGGGCAGATTGGTGCACATAATTCCCTCAGTACAATTTTTAGTATGGTGCAGACAATTAGTAGGGGCTAAACAAGGAGCAGCTGCTATTAGTACTGCTGAAATGCAATCTTTTCCTATTCTATAGCCTGGTTCTTTGAGATAGTGGGCAGATGAAAAACTCTAATGCCTGGTAGAAGTTCCCACAGGGCATCATCTGGGTCTGACCTGCATTTTGCTTATAGGGGCCACACCTTCCAAGATGCAAGGTGTCATTAACAGTCTTCCCTGAAGGGCTACTGTAAGGGTGTGTGACCTGGGCAATGGTAAAGGGTCCCCCTCATAGTGCCCATTCTCAGAAATGGCCTGTAATTGTTTTCATGCTCTGCTACAGCCATCTTGAAACTATTAAAATTTATCTCTCACAGAGTTAGAGAATGAACTTATGGGTTTCTAGGGAGAAGGATGGGGCAGAAGGAATAGTTAGGGAGTTTGGTATATATATATATATATATATATATATATATATATATACACCAGAAGGAATAGTTAGGGAGTTTGTATATATATGTATATACACCAGAGTTTCCCAGGTAGCCTTAGTGGTAAAGAAGCTGCCTTCCAATGTAGGAAATGCAAGAGACACAGGTTTGATTCCTAGGTTTGGAGGGGAATGGATACATGTATATGTATGGCCCAGTCCCTTTGCTGTTCATGTGAAACTATCACAACATTGTTAATCAACTATACCTCAATACAAAATAAAAGTTGCAAAAAATAATAAATTTTATACTGAAAAATCAAAACAAAAGCCCAGTCACTCAAGATTTAACATAATCACCAATCAAGAATTCCCCACCCATCCTGGGGAGGTGATTTCATGTAAACAGGGTTTGTTCATTGACACTAACTCTAGTTGGAAGAAATGGACTCAGGCTATATGTTCCCAAGCTTCAGAGTTCTCCCCCAAAGCCTACTTGTCTGGCTGGAGTACCAAGTGGCTGTCATCATGCCCCCATCCTAGCTCAGGGTGGCTGTGGCCTGTGGTCTGTATGAGCAACATGAACAGGAGCATGGAGGCCCAAGCATCCTCAGGAAGAAAGGGTTTAGCATTAGGCCTTTCAGAGCTGGATCCACAGTCAGGTTTCTAGGAGTGGCATGAAACTGCCATGTGGTTTATGATTTTTTCCACCACATATGAGAATATGCATAAGGGAGTTCTCTACAAAGACCAAGAATGCTATAAAAACAATGGCATCTTACATATTTAGGGGGGAGAAATGAGAGAATAAAGTCTTGCCAAGAAAGATTTCAAGAGTGCAAAGATCACTTTGATGTCATTTTCACATGTAAGGAGAGCATCTACATCAGTGTGGTAGAAAGTCCATGGGCCTGAGAGCAGGAGACCTGTCAGCCTGTGCATATGATCAACGTGGACATGGCACATACCCAGGAGAATGCCATCTGTGGGTCTCTGACCATCTGTGAGCTCTGACAAGGCCTCCAGTAGTTGGAAAACAAAGGAGGCAGTCTGACTGAGTTGTTCCTGGCAGTAGGGGGGAAAGCAGGAAGGCGCTTTCGACACACTGTCTGCTTCCATTGAAGATCTTGGCTAATTTGAACTCCTTGTTGGTCAATCCCCCACCCCTCAAGGAAGAAAGTGAAAGAGACAATCTTTTCATGGAAAAGAGAACATGGACAGATACCAGGAAGCATAAAAGCCTTCCAATAATAGCGATGATATTCCAGGTACTTTCCATGGAAGAAACAATTCAGTGCTCACTTTTTCCATAAGGAAGTTACCATCAAGAAGCTCCATTTCCAGATAATTCCACCATGGCTGATCCTCCCAGTCTCCTCCCTTCACCTTGGTCACATTATATGACACCAATTTTTGTAATAGTCTTAAAGAGTTTTGTGAGAACTCTTCATTATGACCCTTCCATCTTGGGTGGCCCTACACAGCATGACTCATAGCTTCATTGAGTTATAAAAACCTCTTCTTTAAGAAAGCACGCCGGCTTTGACGGACCACCTGGAAGCCCTCACCCAAATTCAGGGGTAGCGACAGAGAGCGCCAGGCTGCGATAGCACAGGAGCAGCGGCCAAGAGAAGCTTCCCCACGTCCAAGGTCAGGGGCAGCGGCTGAGAGGAGATACCCCACGCCCGAGGTCAGGGGCAGTGGCAGAAAGGAGCAACCCCACCTCCAAGGAGCAGTTGCTGTGCAGGTGCAGGAGGGCCTAGAGGAGCTACTCCATGTTCAAGGTCAGGACGGGTGGCTGTGAGAGATACTCCTCGTCCAAGATAAGGAGCAGTGGCTACACTTTGCTTGTGCAGCCGTGAAGAGATACCCCACATCCAAGGTAAGAGAAATCCAAGTAAGATGGTAGGTGTTGCGAGAGAGCATCAGAGTGCAGACACACTAAAACCATAATCACATAAAACTAGCCAATCTGATCACAAGACCACAGTCTTGTCTAACTAAATGAAACTAAGCCATGCTGTGTGGGCCCACCCAAGATGGTTGGGTCATGTCGGAGAGGTCTGACAGTATGTGGTCCACTGGAGAAGGGAATGGCAAACCACTTCAGTATTTTTGCCTTGAGAACCCCATGAACAGTATGAAAAGGCAAAATGATAGGATACTGAAAGAGGAACTCCCCAGTCAGTAGGTACCCAATATGCTACTGGAGATCAGTGGAGAAATAACTCCATAAAGAATAAAGGGATGGAGCCAAAGCAAAAACAATATCCAGTTGTGGATGTGACTGGTGATAGAAGCAAGATCCGATGCTGTAAAGAGCAATATTGCATAGGAACATGGAATGTTAGGTCCATGAATCAAGGCAAATTGGAAGTGGTCAAACAGAAGATGGCAAGAGTGAAGGTTGACATTCTAGGAATCAGCAAACTAAAATGGACTGGAATGGGTGAATTTAACTCAGATGACCATTGTATCTACTACTGTGGGCAGGAATCCCTTAGAAGAAATGGAGTAGCCATCATAGTCAACAAAAGAGTCTGAAAAGCAGGACTTGGGTGCAATCTCAAAAACAACAGAATGATCTCTGTTCATTTCCAAGGCAAACCACTCAATATCACGGTAATCTAAGCATATGCCCCAACCAGTAATGCTGAAGAAGCTGAAGTTGAAAGATTCTATGAAGACGTACAAGACCTTTTAGAACTAACACCCCAAAAAGATGTCCTTTTTCATTATAGGGAACTGGAATGCAAAAGTAGGAAGACAAGAAACACCTGGAGTAACAGGCAAATTTGGCCTTGGAGTACGTAATGAAGCAGAGCAAACACTAATAGAGTTCTGCCAAGAGAACACACTGGTCATAGCAAACACTCTCTTCCAACAACACAGGAGAAGACTCTTCACATGGACATCACCAGATAGTCAACACTGAAATCAGATTGATTATATTCTTTGCAGCCAAAGATGGAGACGCTCTATACAGTCAGCAAAAATAAGACAAGGAGCTGACTGTGGCTCAGATCATGAACTCCTTATTGCCAAATTCAGACTTAAATTGAAGAAAGTAGGGAAAATCACTAGACCATTCAGGTATGACGTAAATCAAATCCCTTATGACTATACAATGGAAGTGAAAAATAGATTTAAGGGACTAGATCTGACAGACAGAGAGCCTGATGAACTATGGGTGGAGGTTCGTAACTTTGTACAGGAGACAGGGATCAAGATCATCCCCATGGAAAAGAAATGCAAAAAGGCAAAATGGTTGTCTGAGAAGACCTTCCAAATAGCTGTGAGAAGAAGAGAAGTGAACAGCAAAGGAGAAAAGGAAAAATAGTCCCATTTGAATGCAGAGTTCCAAAGAATAGCCAGGAGAGATAAGAAAGCCTTCCTCAGTGATCAATGCAACAAAATAGAGGAAAACAACAGAATGGGAAAGACTAGAGATCTCTTCAAGAAAATTAGATATACCAAGGGAATATTTCATGCAAAGATGGGTTCCATAAAGGACAGAAATGGTATGGACCTAACAGAAACATAAGATATTAAGAAGAGGTGGCGAGAATACACAGAAGAACTGTACATAAAAGATCTTCATGACCCAGACAATCACGATGGTGGGAGCATTCACCTAGAGCCAGACATCCTGGAATGTGAAGTCAAGTGGGCCTTAGGAAGCATCACTACGAACAAAGCTAGTGGATGTAATGGAATTCCAGTTGAGCTATTTCAAATCCTGAAAGATGATGCTGTGAAAGTGCTGCACTCAATATGCCAGCAAATTTGGAAAACTCAGCAGTGGCCACAGAACTGGAAAATTTCAGTTTTCATTCCAATCCCTAAGAAAGGCAACCCCAAAGAATGCTCAAACTACCACACAATTGCACTCATCTCACACACTAGTAAAGTAATTCTCAAAATTCTCCAAGCCAGGCTTCAGCAATACATGAACCATGAACTTCCAGATGGTCAATACAACCCTTAGCAGTCACACTTCTTATCTGAATTAGAATTTGCTTTGAATGTCAAAACAATGACATTGCACTCAAAAACAATGAGTCTTTGCACTCAATGAAACATGAACAACTATGGAAACCTTTCTTATTTTGTTAGTTTCTGACATTAGCCAACCACATGTGCTGCAAAAAAAGGAAATGGAAATATAGCTTATTTTATTTCAGCCCTTCCTTTTCATTAGCAAGCTAAAGGTAGGGAGTGCTGATGGAATGTTCTTCAGTCAAGAGACAAAATAAAAGGTTTTGTGTTGTTTCCACTGTTCTGATAAGAACAAAATACATATACATGGACAATCTAGAAGATAAAAATGTATGAATCTTGGCTACTGAGTGCATGTTTCACATGGGTTTTTCTGATAGCTGCTGCTCCCAATTATGCACCCTGGTTTCAAGGCGGGAGATTACTAACAAAGTTGTTTTCATTCAAGCCATGGATAGTAACTGGTTCTCATGATCATGCTGGGTTCTAAGCTTGCAGCCCATTATCCCCTCTATCTCAGGCACTGTTTTGGGCACAGCATCTTCAGGATCTTTATACTCCCAAAGGAACTTGTTGGGAGCCCTTAACCAAATGGCCCTTTCACCTCAGTCACAGTCTTACTTCCAGGTCTAGCCAGATACCTGCCTGCTCCATCTTTGGATTTTGATAACTGTAATATTTCCAGTATGAAGCTTGGAGAACTAAACATTATATAATGCTTGTAACTGGCACTTTACTTACTTTTTCATCTTTGTAATCTATTCATCTTTTCATCTATTTGTAAAGATAAATCTCCCTCGTGATATATACCTTATATGCCAGGGTATCTAAAGGATTTTCAGTCAGTAAAATGGTATACCCAAATCTTCATTCCCTTTGTGGAGGGGTTGATGTTACCCTACTAAGGTGCCACAGTAAAGTGAATTTTGTCTTTAATGGTTGATATACAGATGGTATAAAAACATCCACTGTCCAAAAATATAGTTGAAAAGGTGCATTTACTTAATTCCTTTCATTACCCAAGCCATGGCTTTAGATGTACAGTAGGTGCTTAATATAGTGTTGTTCAAAGAGTGAACTGGAGATGCCATTTTTTATTGTTACTGCACCTTTTAAAACAACTTTAAAAGTGCACAACCTGTAATTGTAACTCTGGGGGCAGTTAGGCTTTGTGTGTGTGAGTATGGGGGTGGGTGGAGAATATCTGTGTAGAGGTGCATGTATGCATTCTCTGAGAAGAGAGCTCTCTTTTTTTTGAATCCCAGTACTTTGTAAACCTAGCTTTTGAAGATTTTTCTGCCATTAGAAGTGATTAATCCACCCCCTCTTTTTCTATCATCAGTGAAATTCATTAACATGGCATGTTCCTTCCTTTGAGAGATTAGCAATTAAAACTGTTCCACCTTTCCTCTTCAGCACACACCTGAGAAATTAAAATGGGTGCCTGTTCTTAGTTGTTCCTGCTTGTGTTAGCTGTTTATATGATGACCTTCATCCAGTTTCCTTTTCATGCATTTGCATTCATCTGAAGAGTCATTTCAAATCATTTTTCTAAGGTTTTCAGAGACACTAGATCCTAAACTTTAGTAAAGTCATCATCAAATAAATTAAAACAAATACACTCCTACTAATGTATTCATATTCAGAACCTACAATAGGTACTCATTTCTTAAGCAAAGGTGTGGGTTTAAAATAAGAAAAAGCTGAATATTAGATCAGTGTTTTCTGCTTAAGGCACTTAATAAACTAGGTGAAAAAAATAGGGAAAAAAAGAATCCAATAACATTTCTACCTTCTCTTATTGGGCATTTTTTTATTATTATTAATACATTCTTTTCCCCCAATGGCCAGTTGCTCACCATGGCTGCTTCTTGTAGTAATGTTGCTGTTTGTCACATTGATCTTAAAAATGGGAAACCTTTCTTACTTACATCAGTGATTCACTGTTTCACAAGCCCTTTGGACTACCTGTGAGAATGTTCCCATTTCAAATTAATCCTCCTAAAATTAAAACTCTAGGATTTTCCCCCATGGATGGTGAATACAGGGAAGTAGTTATGAGGCATATATTTGATGATAGAACATCATAAGACATCCTCCAAAGATACAGGACCATTCCTATCTCTTAGTGGAATCTTAACTTGGACATCAACTGCCTGCTTGCCATCTCCACTTGAAGATCTCCAGGTTAACTTGGCCTCAATGCATCCTCACATGAAGGCATGATCATCTCATCCTAGGCAATTGTATAAAAATACAGTGTTCCCTGTTTCAGGATGGCATCACTCTACCCAACAGTAAAACCGGACACCTGGATATTTCTCTCATCTCTTTATCAGGAAAATACCCCGATGCTGGGAAGGACTGAAAGCAGGAGGAGAAGGAGATAGTAGAGGACAAGATGGTTGGATGACATCACCAATTTGAAGGACATGAGTTTGAGCAAGCTCTAGGAATTGGTGAAGTATAGAGAAGCCTGGCATGCTGCAGTCCATGGGATCACAAAGGACTGAGGAACGAACTTGAACTGAACTCTTCATCAGGAGGAATCCCAGTCTTTCAGGTCTCAGTTTAATGCTTTAGAATCTCTATCAACTCCCAAGCTAGGTCTGTCTTTTCACTTTCTTACAGTATGTAGTGACAATAGTGTTAGTCTCTCAGTCATGTCCTACTCTTTGAGACCCCGTGGACCCTAACCAGTCAGACTCCTCTGTCCATGGAATTCTCCAAGCAAGAATATTGGAATGGATTGCCATTCCCTTTTCCAGGGGATCTTCCTGACCCAGTGATTGAACCTGGATCTCCTGTACTTCAGGAGGATTCTTTACCATCTGATCAACCAGGGAAGCCCACTTTCTTACATTATCCTGTACTTTTTAGGCATATCACTTGCTATTTAAGTGAACAGTTGTTTGTGTGTCTTCTCTCCTGTGTTAGAATGTAAACAGGACAAAAGGAAGGACTGAAACAAATCTGTTCACAATTATATTCCTGGATCCCTTTCTTAGCTCTGAGAAAAGGCACTCTGGAAGTGATTGGAATATGAATGCCATACATGGTTATGACTGTAAGTGGTGTATGAGTATTAGAAAGATTCATCAATTTAACCACCCCTGCCCTGCCGGCCTTGCAACACACAAATCCACTGGCAGTGCTGTATTCTACCAGTACTGTTGACAGGACCTTTCTTCATGTTTAAATGACTTTTGGAGAATACAGGATTCTTGTTCCCATCTTATCTGCTTTATTGTATATCTCCTGTAAGCTTCTAGAGGGAAGCAACTAAACAAACTCATCTGGGGTCATGATAAACAGTGTGACCAAGATTTCCAGAGCTCTCTGTGATCTGTCTTTTTTGTCTTCCTAGAAACACAGATGAATGGCCTGTGCAGTGAGTTGGATGCTGACTGTACTCTGGACAGTGGGATGTGGTGGGCATTATGTTAGCACTTCTGGGTGGCATATACAAAGCTCCTTATCCTCCAGGGGCAAGCTTGAAGCTGCATGTTGAATACAGAAATGCCACAGATAGAAGGAGCCTGGACAATTGAGTCACACTTAGAAAAGAACCAGCAAACTCTGATTGGTCTGTGATATGAAGGAGAAAAACATTTATTGTGTTAAGCCACTGAGATTTGAGAATTGGTACAGCAATTAAACTATGAAGACTAATATTAAAAAGAAAATGGTACTCTAAAAGGCTATAGCAACAAAGCTCTAATGTCTGACATTGACTTAGAATCAGGTGGCAAGAAAGATGGTGACATATGTGGAAATATTTAGTAAAATTGTTATATGAATATCTTTTTGGAGGTGGATTGTGAGTCTTATGATTTGGCAACCCTAGTAAAAGTAGTTGGAAAAAAATCAAAGTGTTAATGTGGGTTTGCAACAGTTGGCTGTATTGGCACACTACTAAAAGAAAGAGAAGAACTTGGAAGAAAACTGGCTAGTTTGTAAGCAGAGAGTCCAGAAACTTGAGTCTGTGAAGTAGTTGGAAATTCCAACTACTTCTGGAACACAAACTGTAGAAAATGAGATATTGGGCGGGGGGTTGGGGGGGAGCCTTTAAGCTTCAAAGCCATATTATGACTCAGCCTCATGAACATGATCAAATTTAGAAAGTGTTTTGCCACTATTAAGCTGATATAGGCAAGGGCATGAGAAAAAAAATGTACATTTGCAAATCTGGTGTACAAAAATGCTTAGGGTGTGGTTACAGCCATATGGAACTATTTGGAAGCAAATACGTCAGAAACTTTCTAAGGTTTTGAGGAAATTATGCAGCCAAAAAACTGAAAAACTAGTCTAAAAAGGCTGGGCAGATAGAAAGTGGGATCCAGAGCCTCTGTAGAGTCTCTGAAATAATACCCCCCACCTCCAACACCCACAGTCAGGAAGAGAACATAATGTAGAGAGGAAGAACTCCAGGGAGGGAAGATTCAGGGCAGGGATCCCTGAGAAAAGCACACTTTGAAAATCCTCCCGGAGAGAAGCACCATATTCTGACCAGGAGCCCCCAAAGCAGATAGAGGTGTGTGACAAAGCTTGCCCTGTAGAGTCCAGGTGTCCTTGTGGATCAGGGACTGGTGTATGTCTTTCCTTTCCCCAAGGGCAGTGTTTACTGCCATCATTCAATGCTGGTATATCGAGCAGGAGGAGAGCATCCCTGGGGTCTCTGGTTTCTACATTGCAACACCAAAAGCAGGCACATAAGGCCTGGTGCAGTGAAATTTCTAGGAAGTCTGAAACCCACTCCAGCATTCTTGCCTGGAGAATCATGAATAGAGGAACCTGGTAGGCTACAGTCCATAGCTGCAAAGAGTCAGATAAAACTGAACAATTGAGCCCACATGGATGCTGTGCCTTTGTTCTGGATGCAGTGACTGGAGGACCTTTGGGCAGCCTCTTCATGGAGGAACCAAGAGTATCCCACAAACGGGGAGAACGTTCTGAGTCCTGGAGGGTCTGCTCAGGTAGACTGAAGTCCACTCTCTGAATTTTGTACTCTGCAGAGGCCTACAGCTGAACATATCCCAGACTCCTCTGTTAGCTCTGCTGTGTAGCAACTGCCAGTTACCCTCCAGGTGCATAAGACAACACATCCCAAATCATTCCTTTCTCCCTTAGGTGTCACCGCTTGGAGGCCACATTTTTGAAGGTGGCACAAAGATGGAAGGAGCCTGTGTCCCTGAATCATTTCTCGGAGTGTCCCATGGAGCATGTGAGAAAGGAACTCGTTTCAAGTCAGAGATTCAGAACTTTCTATTTCAAAAATTAGCCTAAGTGTGTGGGTCAATAGATCCCTTGCTCTATCTGCCACGGCTTTGGTCACAGGACTAGACAGACAGGGGACACCAATCTCACTCCAGAGGGAGGGCTGCCGTTTGCTCACACACTTGCCAAGAGCGAGGCAGTGTTGACATATTTGCTCAATTGCCTCCTCTTTGTTTACTCATCAGCCTCACCCTCCAATCCAGCTGAGACAGTCTTTTTCACGGACAGGCTCTGGTTTCCAGCCACACTCTCCACCCCCAGGGGGTTCTGTGCAGCCTGGGTGCAGGTGGCAAGGGGCCAGGCACCCAGGCTGGGGCGCGGGGGACAGAGGTCCAACTTCTGTGTCAAGTTACTGCTGGCAGCCTTCACAGCTCTGTATCCCCACATTTTCTGTCCTGGGATTTTCCCCTGTAGGACACACCTGCATGACAAACAGGAGAGCAAAACTGGCTTATATGTGCTAAGAACCCAGTGTCCACAGGCTCGGAGCATTGGGAAAAGCACTCTCCCTACTCAGGGCAGGGCAGGCATCCAGCGGGGACTATGTGACTCACTCTAGGTGTCCAGACCCAGGCATTTGAAACCCTGGGCATTATGCTCAGCCTCTTGAACTCTGTCTCCTCAGCTGTGAAATGCAGTGCAACACCCGCTCTCAAGTGGTGGAAGGGGAAAATCACTCAGCACACTTTATGGAGTGACTGCCAGGTCCAGAGCAGGAGGAGAAATATCTACCTTCCTTACCTCCTCCCACAAGGCTGTCTAGGTCACCCTATCTTTACCTCGGACAATAGTTTCTAGCCAGTGTTTTCTGCATCAGCTTTTACCTCCTTTCAATCTGTTTCTGCAGTGTAGTCAGTAACCTTTAAATACTGGAACTTGATCCTGTCTGAACCCTTTTTCATCTACCTGTTGCCTTTAGAATATAATGATATCTAGAGTATGTTTGAGGCAGGAGGTAGATGGCCCATACCCACTTCCCCACCAAGAGGGTGAGCAATTTGAGCTCATTCTCTGTGAACAGATGCTCCAAAATATTAATAGTAAGACAACTGAGAGGAGACTGGGCCCTGCCCAGATGAAAGATAAAAGACCAAGTTTTTCTTATTCTCAAAGTTAAGGAGACTTTCCCAACTAGAAAGCTCCTTAGAGGTCAAGAGGGAGAGATGTAAACCTACCACAGGCCTCTTTGCTGGGATCCATTTTGGCTGAGAGATGAGCACACACATGTGAGAGGATCCTGAGATCAACTAAACATGGATTCAGAATCAGGAAAATCAAATTGACTGGCCAAAGGAAACCCAGAAGATATGCCCCATATGATTCAAACTACCTTGAGGATACCTATGTGTCTGTCTACACTTATTGTTCTCTTTGTCCTAATAAACACTTTACTTCTTTCACTTCCCACCTCTGTGGAAATTCTTTCCTCAAAGGTGAAGGGCCAGGGTCTTGCCACTGACCACTGGTTTAGTGGCAAGGATTTGGTGCCTTTACCTCACAACCTGACCTCAATCTCTGGTGGGAAACTGAAGCCTTGTTTCAAGCTGCTGCAGGCTGAGGCCACCCAAGATCATGTTCTACAGCGTGGTATGATTTGGTCCTAAGATTTATTTATTTCCCTGCTAATGTTTCTTTTATTTCACTCTTCTTATTCATGCCTGAAGGTCACTCCCGGTTTCTGGAAATCTGCAGATTTCCTGCTTCAAGGCAATTGTGGAGACCTGGAATGTCCCATGTACCCATAATTTTGTTTAAAGTCCATGCTTCAAATTAATGTGTCAACTTTTCCTGTAACCTGTCTCAGCACATTTTCCTAAACCCCTACCCAAACTAAATGAGCCCTTGTGCTTTTAATATAGCCCACCACCCCCTCTTTTCCCTCTGCAGCAAGCACCACACTTGTCAGTTCAGTTCAGTCCCTCAGTCGTGTCCGACTCTTTACAACCCCAGGTACTGCAGTACACCAGGCTTCCCTGTCCATCACCAACACCTGAAGTTTGCTTAACCTCATGTCCATTGAGTCAGTGATGCTATCCAACCATTTCTTCCTCTGTCATCCCCTTCTCCTCCTGTCTCCAATCTTTCCCAGCATCAGTATCTTTTCCAATGAGTCAGTTCTTCCCATCAGGTAGCTAACATATTAGAGTTTCAGTTTCAGCATCAGTCCTTCCAATGATTATTCAGGAGTGGTTTCCTTTAGGATTGACTGGTTTGATCTCCTTGCATTCCAAGGGACTCTCAAGAGTCTTCTCCAACACCACAGCTCAAAAGCTTCAATTCCTCAGTATTCAGCTTTCTTTATAGTCCAACTCTGACATCTATACATGACTACTGGAAAAACCATAGCTTTGACTAGATGGCAGGAAGCAAAGAAGAACAAAAGAGCATCTTGATGAAAGTGAAAGAGGAGAGTGAAAAAGTTGGCTTAAAGCTCAACATTCAGAAAACTAACATCATGGCATCCTGGTCCCATCACTTCATGGCAAATAGATGGGGAAACAGTGACAGAGTTATTTTTTGGGAGGGGTGCTCCAAAATCACTGAAGATGGTGACTGCAGCCATGAAATTTAAAGATGCTTACTCCTTGGAAGAACAATTATGACCAGCCTAGACAGCTTATTAAAAAGTAGAGACATTACTTTGCCAAGAAAGGTCCGTTGAGTCAAGGCTATTGTTTTTCCAGTAGTCATGTATGGATGTGAGAGTTGGACTATAAAGAAAGCCAAGCGCTGAAGAATTGATGCTTTTGAACTGTGGTGCTGGAGAAGACTCTTGAGAGTCTCCTGGACCGCAAGGAGATCCAACCAGTCCATCCCAAAATAAATCAGTCTTGAATGTTCATTGGAAGAACTGGTGTTGAAGCTGAAACTCCAATACTTTGGCCACCTGCTGTGAAGAATTGACTCATTTGAAAAGACCCTGATGCTGGGAAAGATTGAAGGCAGGAGGAGAAGGGGAGGACAGAAGATGAGATGGCTGGATGACATCACTGACTCAATGGACATGAGTTTGAGTAAACTCTGGGAGTTGGTGATGGGCATAGAGGTCTGGTGTGCTGCAGTTCATGGGGTCGCAAAGAGTCAGACACAACTGAGTGACTAAACTGAACTGACAAGATGGACCTTTCTTAACAAAGTTATATCTCTGCTTTGTAACATGCTGTCTATATTTGTCATAGCTTCTCTTCCAAGGAGAAAGCATCTTTTAACTTCTTGGTTGCAGTCACCATCTACAGTGATTTTGGAGTCCCCAAGATAAAGTCAGCCACTGTTTCCATTGTTTCCCTATTTGTCATGATGTGATGGGACCTGATGCCATGATCTTAGTTTTCTGAATACTGAGTTTTATGTCAACTTTTTCACTCTCTTCTTTCACTTTCATCAAGAGGCTCTTTAGTTCTTCACTCTCTACCATATGGATGGTGTCATCTGCATATCTGAGGTTACTGATATTTCTCCTGGCAATCTTGATTCTAGCTTGTGCTTCATCCAGCCTGGCATTTCATGTGATGCACTCTACATATAAGTTAAATAAGCAGGTGACAATATACAGCCTTGATACACTCCTTTCCCAATTTGGAACCAGTCTGTTGTTCCATATCCAGTTCTAACTGTTGCTTCTTGACCTGTATACAGATTTCTCAGGAGCAGGTAAGGTGGTCTGATATTCCCATCTTTTTAAGAATTTTCTACAGTTTATTGTGATCCACACAGTCAAAGGCTTTGGTCTAGTCAATACAGCAGAAGTAGATGTTTTTCTGGAACTCTCTCGCTTTTTTGAGGATCCAGCAGATGTTGGCAATTTGATCTCTGGTTCGTCTGCCTTTTCTAAATCCAGCTTGAACATCTGGAAGTTCATGGTTCATGTACTGTTGAAGCCTGTCTCCACACTTGGAATATTCTTGTAGCCATACTTGTAATATTCTTTTAAGCCTGTCTTCCTGCTTGGTGGTAAATTCTGGGAGCCTGTGGTATGACTCTGGCTCCTGGATGTGACTCTCTTTGCAGAGTGAATTTATAAAGTAAATGAAAGCTTGTGGCCCCTTGCTGAAAACATGATATGGCTTCCCACCACCCTAGAAATACAGGTAAATTGCTGGTTCTTCCAGCAAGTGCCTAAGAAATCAGGCCCCTCATATTGGCAGGAGATGGAGGCCAGAGAGCTCAGCTCCATCCAGCGGCCAGACTGCTAGCCAGGTCCTGCCCATAATTCTACCCACTCATTCTGCCTTTCCCCTCCCAGTTTGATGCTTGGAGACAGAAGACTGAAAGGCTCTGGAAACAGGTTTGGAGTTTTTGGATCAGGAAGCTCCAAGTTCAGGGAACAGAGAATGCTCTAGAAGGATGGCCACAGGCTTGGGAGTGGATGGGTAGGGGTGGAACCTTCCTTTGGCTTCCTTTGGCAGTACAAACTGCCTTAGCTTTCAAGCATGGCTGGACTTGTCCAGAGCAGGAGACCAGCTCTGCCTCCCTGACCTCACCTGGAACCTTCTCTTCTCCCTGCTGAGAGCCAGGACTCCTGGAGGCTTCTGGAACTCTAAGCTCACGTTCCCTGGGGGCCATTCACAGTGCCTATTGTCTTGGAACCTCTCAGCACTTATCACTCAGATCTCTGGGCAGGAATCATCAAGACTTAATATACTTCCTCACCTTCTTCCCCACCCCAGGCCATGCCTTACCTCTCCCCTGGACCTGCTGTTAGATTTTATCCGTAACACTTACCAGCACCTGTTTATAATCTGGCTTCTCTAGATAACAACTTTTGTGAGAGGTGGCGTTGTATTCTTTGTGTCTGGTGTGACCAAGGCACACAGTTGGTGTTCAGCTAACCCCACCAGAGGGAGGAGAGAGCCGTAAATAGAGCTTACCTCTCAGGCTGCTCTCAGCTCTTTATTTGGATTTACATTGATTTTGTACCATGTGAATCCCTGGATAGAAAACTCACTCAAGTGTTTTAAGGTTAGTTGAAGAAAAATAGTAAAATTAAAGCATTTATCTAAGTAATTTGTCCTGGCACTGAGTTTTCTCAAAACTGCTTCAATTCTTCCTTTTGTTTTGATGATGATCTGACTTGAAAGTGCTCACAGATAATGTTTTAATTAAAATGAGCTGAAAACAGGCTTATTGCACTACTTAAATAAGTGAAGAGAAAAATGGAAAAATTGATGATTTAGAAATGAGGTAGGGAGAAATATTAGGAAAGGAAATAGAAGTGGAATAATGTTACATATGTAATGTTGCTAAAGACCCAAGAGTAACTACTTTTATGAATATTCATAGCACATTCTATTACAAAACTTTATGTCATGATAGCAGTGCTATTTATTTATTTACTAGATTACATTTATTTTTCAGAAAATGTGGTAATTCTACTTATTTAAGTAAAAAGAGAATATCCAAGAATAAGCCCCAATACAAATGGTTATGTTTTATAAACTGCATGGTTTTATTGATTTCAAATATTCTGTGGTATTTTCCATCCTATTAATAACCTTTGCACTTGCTCTTTATATCATATTGAAAGAATAGGCAAATTTGGGGTCCTAGGGCATTTCATCTTCAATTGTCCATACAGGATAAATTCTGATCCCGGGACAAATTGAGTCTACTGAATTTCTGAACTGAGTTCCCAGGCAGCAGAAACAGTTGTAAGTCCATTTTCTTTGTCACATGGCTTTAACTCAGCCTGCACAGTGGCGAACTTACTAATGGCAAGATGAAACAATCATTTCACACCCAGAATGGACACTCTATCAAAAGATCCTTCTCCTGTCACTGAAGAGAGTTCTTTCCACTGATCATAGATAAGGTTTCAGGAAGTGTTTTGTGAGTATTGTGTTGATTGGATGGGTGAGTGGGGTAGGTGGCATAGGCTATGTTCAGCTAGATATCAATTTATTGTCTCAAGTCCAGATTCACCCTTTGTTTTCCTATCTGTGAAAAGGGAGATGGGCCTCTTAATAGTCTTCCTCTGCCAGGCTATTTGATGATGTCAGTGGAAGGCTCTGGAGAGACACTGAAGAAAAAGGGGGTCCCTTCCTGTTCTCATGGCTAGGTCTTGGAAGATAAGTGCTGTCTTTACTGCTCAACAGTGTGGTTCCTCCAGGATTAGGTTTGTGCCTGGTGCAGCTCTCTCCAGTATTCTGCTGCTGCTTGCTTTCTGCATCTCTTGATGTGAGCAGCCCTGAGCAGCCAGGGACCACAGATGGCACAAGATATGCCCACCCAGGTTTTTGTACCTTGTGATCTCTCCTTTGCCTGAAACATAGTTGCACTGGGCTGGCTTCCTACCTGACCTCTGCCCCTTGGAAGTCAGAGGAAACAGGTGTTGCCCAGGCCCAAGTTGTGCACAGAGGTGTACTGGAGACTGACAAAACAGGCCTCTGCAGTGCATTCATGTGGAACTCAATTCTCCCTGCCTACTGCCTGTCAGCCTCAGCTTGCCTGTGTCCTGGGGCTTGGTTTGCTGTGGCCCTGCTGACAGGGATCCTGTGGGCTTTGGGCCTCTGAGTATACCCAGACTCTCTCTGCCACTTCACTGGGCTCAATTTGTTTGTGTCCCAGAAAGAGATCCCCATTGGTCCAGGGGCTGTGGACCAACTCTGGCCTGGTAAGCCTGGTACAATCCTCCATCACCCAGTTGGTCTTGTCCCACTTTCTTCATTGAGGTCTGAGGCCCTTTCCTCTGTATCTGTCCTTGAGTCCTCTCTCACAGCTCTAGGGTGTCCTTGAGAGTTATTTTTACATCTCAACAATCACTCTTTTGTCTTATTTCTTAAAAATAGCTTAGTCATTTTTTTTACATTAAGTTTTATTATTTAAATTATATGGTTTGCATATCCTGTTTGGACCAAGGCCAATATATCTGTGCCTCTGTGTGTGTGTGTACAAGTATACATATATATGTCTATGTGTGTGTGTGTATGTATAATACATATATGTGTATATATGTACACACATAAATACATGTGTACGGGCTTCCTATGTGATGTAAGTGGTAAAGAACCTGCCTGACAATGCAGGAGACTTAAGAGACACAGGACAGGAAAATCCCCTGGAGAAGGGCATGGCAACCCACTCCAGTATTCTTGTCTGGAGAATCCCATAGATAGATGAGCCTGGCAAGCCAGAACTCGTATGGTCACAAAGAGTTGGACACACTTAAGTGACTGAGCATGCATGCACACATACATATAAAACAGAACATCTTTTGATATAAATTTCAGACTATTTAGGCAAATGTGTGCTTTGATTCAGATTATTTGATAAATATTTTAAAAATGGATGTGTTTTGATTTTGAGTAAGTGATTTGGATGCAGCAGAGAGTATTGCATTTTATTTGGCTCAAGGGAGCAGCTGAAGCCTGGGGCATTCACTGGTGCTGAACATCTGTTGTCCTCAAGAGGCTGTCAAGACCAGGTCTGTCCCTTCTCACAGCCCTGTGCTCCCAGACACAGACAACTATGAGGCCTCTTCTCCAACTTTGAAGATCCCCCAAACTTTATCCCTGTGTTGCTCACCACACCCCTTTTCTCACCTAACAGCCACTCACCCATTCCTTTGAGCTCTACCACAGGCCCCTGGACTCTGTCTCTGTGGTCAGCTTAATTACATCATCCTCATAACTCTTGCCTTCATTCCATTCTCATGTCAGGTGGACTAACATGGACTATCTCATTAAGCATCATACATTTTCTCCATGATAAATTTTATTTTACCTTATTTTATGTTATAAAGAAATTAATACACTGAGAAGGTGACTCACAAACCAGGTAAACAGTGGAGCCTGGGTGTCTGTACTCCAGATAAGCACTGCAGCCTTTAGTCATGTGTTATTTTAACATATTTAAAAGAGTAAGATGGGATATCGAGGTCCTCAGTTACAAGAGCCATATCCACAGGGCTCAGTGGTAGCTGTGGGGCTGGTGCAGGAAGAGAACATTTCCATTGTTGCAGAAAGTTCTGCTGGATGACACTGCTCCACACAGGTACTTTGTCAAACTATCTGTGGTGAAGAACCTGTTATCATCTTCCATCAATTTTATTTTCATTCCATATGGACCCTTGTAAGATACAATACAAATAAATTATGGAGGAAGAGATGTCAATAGTAGTGGTTAAGGTGACAAAACAAAATGGCAGCCCCGGAGCTGCTGACAGGTTGAACCCTCACGGCAGCCTCCCAATTACAGAGTCAGAGGAAAGAGAAGATTAAAATCTTGATTCTTCAAGAAAGTGACTCAAGAAAAGATGTTCTCTCTAGGATGTCCTTAAGATCATCCATAGAACGCAGGTGCTGAGGGAACACATCTGGCTTGTCACTCATTTGTCCAGTGGGGTGAGCATCCCAAACGGTCACAAGGTTCAAAGTTTTTTATATCACCACTGAAGCATCATCTGTCATCCTCCTGCCCCATGTCTTCCAGCGTGTTGGGTATTTCATGCTTCCAGGGGCTATGAACAATGTTACGGACCTAACCTGGTGCCACTGCAGGGAAACCTTTGGCTCCAAAGTTCCCGACACACTGCAGAGCTCTCAACTACATGGATTTTTCTGCCTTCCTCATACTGCTCCTGGGAAATGGTGAAATCCCTTCTTATCTCCATTTTCCATGATATGCTTTAGAATTTTCTGCTTCTTAGAGGCCCTACTCCAAATCAGGTGAAAGATCCACCTGTTGAGATAATTCTCTATGGTCTAGAGTTTAAGTACATCTTAAGAGCAAAAGATATTGAGAGCATTGTTCAAGGATGTTTACATTAGACAACCTGACTGTAATTAGACAACACCTTCCTCAGAGAGGAGCATCTCTCCTTGGAGAAATTCCTGAGCAATAAACATAATGACTCTCTCCAGAAAGTAGGAGAACCAGGTTTGCTAGCAGCTCATATCCATGCAAGACCAGGACCTTATAGCCTTGGAGCTCTTTGCGTGTGACACACATCTGTTGTGGCATTCACCTGCCTTCCACACCACATTCCTGGGACTTTTGGGAAAAGGAGACCCAATGCATATGTGAGGCTCATGCTGCCTTCTGTTTTGAGGCAGTAATTTGTAAAACTCCAACTGGGCTCTTGTCTCCTTCTGGACTGAACGTTGGAAATATGTGGCTTGCCCACCTGGCAACTGAAGGAGGCCTCTAGCCCAGGAGCTGCTCAGTTACTTGATGGTCTCTCTGGACTCTCCCGACTTTTTTGCTCTCATCACATCGCATTATCTTTTCCTTTCTTTCTCATTTCTGTTCCCTGATGAGTTTACCTTTGATGGTCATTCAGCCCTGATTCATCCAGAAAATGTTGCTGAGAGCCCACCATGGTCAGGCGCCATTCCAGATGCTACAGCTACTTTGGTGATCAACACAGTCATTACTACTACTTTCCCACAGAGACTTCTGATTGGAATCATGTGGGGGTGGAGCTCTTTGGAGATGACAGTAAGCCAGGTAGAAGTGCAAATATATCAGATTGCATAAGTCCTACCTTGTTGTCATTGTTTCCTTGCTAAGTCATGTCCAACTCTGTGACTCCAGGGCCCGCAGCATGTCAGGGCCCTCTGTTCTCCAGTGTCTCCTGAAGTTTGCTCAGATTTGCCCATTGAGTCAGTGATGCTATCTGACCATCTCATCCTCTGCCATTCTCTTTTCCTTTTGCCTTCAATCTTTCCCAACACCATGGTCCTTCCCAATGAGTCAGCTCTTCATATCAGGTGGCCAATGTATTGGAGATTCAGCTACAGGATTGGTCTTTCCAATGAATATTCAGGGTTGACTTCCTTTAGGATCATCTGGTTTGATCTCCTTGCAGTACAAGGGACTCTCAAGATTCTTCTCTAGCACCACAGTTCAAAAGCATCAATTCTTCAGTGCTCAGTCTTCTTTATGGTCCAACTCTCACACCTGTGCATGACTACTGGAAAAACTGTAGCTTTGACTATAAAGACCTTTACCAGCAAAGTGACATTGCTGCTTTTTAATATATTATCTAGATTTGTCATAGTTTTCTTTCCAAGGAGCAAGTGTCTTTTAATTTCATGGCTGCAGTCACCATCCACAGTGATTTTGGAGCCCAAGAATAGAAAATCTTTCTCTGTTTTCACTTCTCCTCCTTGTATTTGCCACGGAGTGATAGAACCCAATGCCATGATCTTAGCTTTTTGAATGTTGAGTTTTAAGCAAACCTTTCACTCTCCTCTTTTACCCTCATCAAGATTCTCTTTATTTCTTCTTCACTTTATGCCAATAGAATGATATGCATATCTGAGGTTATTTATATTTCTCCCAGCAATCTTGACTCTAGCTTGTGATTCATGCAGACTGGCATTTCACATAATATATTCTGCATATAAGTTAAATAAGTAAGGTGACAATATACAGCCTTGACATACTCCCTTCCCAATTTTGAACCAGCCAGTTATTTCATGACCAGTTCTAACCATTGCTTTTTGACCTGCATACAGGTATCTCAGGAGGCAGGTAAGATGCTCTGGTATTCCCATGTCTTTAAGAATTTGCCACAGTTTTCTGTGATCCACACAGTCAAAGGCTTTAACATAGTCAATGGGGCAGAAGTAGATTTTTTTTTCTGGAATTACCTTACTTTCTCTATGATCCAATGAATGTTGGCAATTTGACCTCTGGTTCCTCTGCCTTTCTTAAGTGCTATATTGAGCACTGAAGGGGTCTGGCAGGCAAATGGGAGCTGCTCTTGGATGGCCATGGAAGGTCACTGAGGAGGTGATGTTGAAATCTGAATAAAATAAGAAAGAATCAGTCATGATGTTGTTGAAAGGAGTGTGTGTTGGGAGGTCTGGCTGTTTACTGCTCAAAAGCCAAAAAGCAGGCCAGGTTGGTGAAAAGGAAAATTTGCTTTACTTCAGATACTGGCAGCTGTGGGGGGACGGTGGCAGACATCTGTCCAAAGGCCGGCTCTCTTCCACTGATAAGCAGGGGGTAAAAGCATTTATAGATAGAGTCGGGGATGGGAGGGCTACATGCAGAAATAGTGTAGTCATCTCGAACAGTCTCTTCAAATTGGTCATTGGTGGTCTGACCAGCATCATCTTGAATGTTTTAGGTACAGTTAGTCTTCAGTTCCAGGGTCCATTTGCTTCCATTTCTTTGTAGTCAGTTCTCAGAATTGTGGAAGCTCATGTCCTGGGTACAGTCTGGTCATGTTGTAGTTAACTTGTCCACCTGGGGTTTTAGACTCCATAAATACAGCTCACAGGATGTGACTCAGAAAATTACCTACAACCCTTGAGAAAGAACTAAAGGCCTTTAACTATGTGTAATGACTGCATTATTATTACTTAGTCTCCTTAGACTGTTTTCCTGTTTCAGCATTTCTCACTTCTCTGATTAAATTTATTCTTTGATTAAAGTTTTCCACAGGCCAAAATCTGGCAAACATGGTGGGGAGGCAAGGACTATATGGTCCTGCTCCATTTCGATGAGAATACTTGAGGGAAAAATTCAGGCAGAGGAAATAACTAGAACAAATGTCTTAAAGGAGGACCAATTTGACAAGTTCCAGAGAGGCTGTGAGGAAGGAGATGGTCATTCCTGGTGGTGGGAGGAACCAAAGCCAGGGCAAGGGGTTTAGTCTCCACCCTCTGCGGTCCGGGAAATCACTGTAAAGTTTGAAGCAGGAAGAGATGATCTAATTCATATTTTTGAAAAAAATTACTCTGGATTTACTCTGGAGTCATTGTAGAGGAGACTTGGGGTAAGAAAGGATGTGCTCCTGTAGAGTTGACAGGACTTGCTGATTAGGTTACAGATGTATGTGGTAAGTAAAAGAAGGGAAATTTCAAAATATCTTCTAGATTTCTGCCTTTAACACCTGGCAGTGGTAGCTAGGATGCTGTTACTAAGAGGGAAGGAGAGGTACATGGAGATCTGTTGGAATGAGAGGCTAGAAATGCCCACTAGACATCCATTTGGGCCTGTGAAGTGGGTAGTTGGATGAGTGGGACTGGAGAGCAAAGAATAACTTCTAAAATATATGGAACTGAGAGTCACTGGCAGAGATGATGCTTACAGCCCCAGTGCTGAGTGAGCTTCCTTAGAGACTGTGTGTAGACAGGGGAGGAGACCCAGGGCAAATTTCTGTGATTTTCACCATCTAGAGGTCAAACAAAGGGACTGAAGCCAGCTGAAGACACTGAAAGGGGTTGAGCAGTGTGGTCAAAGGCAGTCCAGACAGTACAATCCATAGAGACGGAGACAAAGGATTGTTCCTAAATAAAACTCTCCATGAAATTCTTTTGGCAGTTGGGAAGTTCTGTAGCTCTTTGTAAGATGGCTCAGTGGGAGAAAAGAAGGGACAAAATCCTTACTTAAGAGAGGTGACCTAGACTAACAGGTGAGAAGGATGAGCCTGGGGAGCGTGGACTGAGCTTTACAAAGTCCTGACATACATGGGACTTGAGAAGCAATGTGGTGGCTGGAAAGTGACAGGGTGTGGTCATTGGGAGAGCTTTCATTGTAGTAGAAGAAGCAAGATAATATTTTCCTGCTGATAGAAATGATCCTTTAAAGAAGTAGAATTTATGAGATAGGGAAAAGAAGAGCACCAAATATCATTTTCTTATTGGACTCAGGGCTTTGGGAAACAAACAGAAAGAGAAACGGAGTATTTCTGATTTCTCTGAGATGATGAACCCAGACAGGATTTCACACCTAAAATTGGTAGGGTGATGGGGCTGGAGGAGAAGAAATAATAACTGATATGGTAAAAACATTACCCAGACACAAATATTAAATCCGTCCACTTCCTTCCTTTTCAACATCACCGCCCTCTTTCTGTCACCCTCACCTCCTGCTGGGAATCTGCTGGGCTCCCTCATGTCTGCCCGGCCCTGATCCCAGCCCCTCACCCCTGGAGACACAGTATGCAGTTTCCATCCAACTGTGACAGGGGTGGTTTTAATTCTTAAATTCAACTTTAGCTATCTATTGCTTGGGAAATAAACCCATTACCAAGGTTTCCAGGCCCTCTTTGAACATGATGGGCAGCTGACCATCTCCCCTCACATGTCAGATCTCCTGAGCTGTGACACTCTAGCCCAGCTAGCCTTGTTCCACTTCCTCTAGCAAGCCAAGATCTCACTCAGTGTAACAGCACATCTGAAACCTGCTTGGGAAGATTTCCTCACCTATCTGGTTAGACTAGATGAGATTCTCCCATCCACCACTCCAGCTCTCTATCATAGCTCTCTCTAGATTTTATTCATAACAAATCTTTTGAAATTATTTGTTAGCTTATTTTCTTGTTTTTAACTCACTCCCTGCATAGAAGGTGGAAAGTCTTTTGTATTTGGTTCACCCAAGTATACTCAGCATTTTACTGCCTCTGGCACATCACAATGACTGTTTCTTCGACTGATGGTAGTTTCATTTTATATCCATAGTATTATCATGAAACATACTTTAAACAAAGTCAATACTATAATGAATTATTATAAAGATGATTGTCATCATGGATGTTTACTTTTATATTTTTAGAGCATTTTGGATTTTTTACTCAGGACTTTAGCCAGACTCATTACAATAAACAAACATATGATATTTCCATGACTTTATTCTGGCATTTAGTAATTGATAGTGACTGCTAATTGCTGTGCTAATTAGGATTTACATAGACAAATGATGATTTAAAGTCAACATTAGCACTATTGGTTTTTAGTTATTCTCAAGCTTTATATATTTGATGTAGAAACTGAGTTTGTGGTGATAGCAGAAATACTCTCATTGGAAGCTGCTACTTCCTATAAAGTTTGTGTAAGTATAAAAGCCTATGATATTATCCTCTATTTCTTATTTCCCATTGTGTAGTACTCATTCTTCAGTGTTGAAAATGCATGCTGCTTTCATTAAAAATCAACCCAGATTCCTATATTACCAGGGACTTCCTGAATGCCTTATGAACTGAGACTCAGGATGACAACAACAAAAAGAAAAACATAACTCCCAGCAGTTTCATTTAACACAGGGGATCACATCAAGTCTGTGGCTGTAAATAAGTCCCTTTATAAGCATGAGTTCAATTTTGTGAGAAGTTGGTCTTTCCCCAGAGCCTCTGCCCTCTGGAAGTAGGTGGGGACTGCAGGCCAGTCTTTTGGGAAGGACTTACCATTTTCCAGTAAAATATACCTGACAGACTGGATCCTGCAAATTAAAATCTCCCTAAAGATAGAAGGCAAATATGATGTTGTTGTGTTCTTATTTACTGTATATTGCTGCAACAATGACTTGAAAAAAACTCAGTTCAGTTTCCTCACTCACACAGATATTTTATTATATGTAAATAAAAAAAATGAAAGTACAGAATGGTGTGTGATAGTGTTGACAGCATGATAGAATGAACTTAAAAATATGGATATGAGGTAGGAGTGGTAGAACAGGCATAGTTAGAGTTTGATCTCCTAACAGTGCATTTTAGTAATGTTTTACTGTCAACTCTAACAGCAACAACAATATGCTGGAAGGTTAAAAATATCTCAATAAAATAATAATTTATGCTTCTGAAAATCAGTTTGTATATATTTTAAGAACTTTAAAAAATAAGGTGATAGGTATTTGAACATGTAAATTTATTTTATTGGCTTTTTTCTTTCAATATTAACTATCTGATTAATTTTTAAGTTTCTGTTTTCAGGACACTTATATCTATGTGCTGGTAATGTGATATTTTAGAACAAGGTCACAGATAGATGCTGACAGATAAAACCCAGAAATAAATTATTCTTAATGGCACAATATGAAAACAAATAATTTTTTAAAAACATTAACATCTATGAAAGCTTAGAACAATCTCAAAATGCATTT
The DNA here is from genome assembly GCA_020226075.1 of Hydropotes inermis. Taxonomy (NCBI): domain Eukaryota; kingdom Metazoa; phylum Chordata; class Mammalia; order Artiodactyla; family Cervidae; genus Hydropotes; species Hydropotes inermis. Next base: position 221,663 of record CM035270.1, read on the forward strand.
TAAAAAATTACACTGTGCAGTTGAATACTGGCATCTTATTATTTCATAATGTCCCATTTTAGGTGATGTGCAGAGAGGACACATTACCATGTACATTTTCTCAATATTAAAAGCATTAAAGTCATCAAATATAGAATTGAGAGGTACTTTAAGAATCATCTTGTCAAATACTCTGATTGTGTGGAAGAGGGAATGAAGACTCAGAGGGTGTAAAGTCCAAAAGTGTCATGGACCTAGGACAGACAAGTTCTTTCCCACCCCATCTATCCTTCTTTAAGAAAATCAGCCTCATCTTGTTACTGAACTTGGGTCTGGCTGCTCATTGCTCAAGAATTCAATACTCAGAGACAAGTATTGGGTAAAAGGAAAGATAGCTTTATTAAGGAAGCCAGGGGAAAGGTTGGACTCATGTCCTAAACTCCCCACTCATGTCCTAAAGCAACTCTTCACCCCTCAGGTTTTGCTGAGAGGTGATATAGAAAAAATAAGAAGGGGCTATGTGCTGAGGAGGGGGTTGCAGAGCATGATCAACTCATGGACATTCTTCTGATTGGTTAGTTGTGAGGTAAGTGGGAGTCAGTACCATCAAGCTTCTGGTTCTAACTAGGCTGGGGTCTACTAACATGTGGCTAATTTCTTCCACCTGGTGGGGATTTTAATCATTTCAAAACAACTCAAAGGGAAGGACTAAAGGCCCTTGACTTTTTTAATGAGTCAACTCATATTATTACTCTGTCCTATCTGAATGTATATTTTTGCTTCTATACTTTTTCCTCACTCTCTGACTAAAGTTATTCTTTGGCTAAAGTTTTTCTAAAGATAAAAGGCAGGCAGAGGACATGGGGGAAGAACTACAGGACCCCACCCCCTTACAATACCTTTCCATATAACTAGTCAGTGAAAAGAGTCACACACATCAGATCACAGAATCCACGTGATTTTCCACACCTTACATTCTCTACCTAAAGCTTCCCTCCGCTCTTTCCTACACTGCTTCCAATTGCTCCAGCCCCCTGTACTAACACAGGGTGGGCATAGACCTCTAGCCCTAACTATAGAAATATTAAGGCAGAGAAGACAATGAGAAAAACCTTGCCTATGATTATCTAATTTTTATCAAAGTGACACCAAAATTAATCTGACTCCTTTTTCTGTTAATGTTTATTTTGTTATATGCTAGTAATAAATGATGAGAAAAATAGGATATGGACACCTAGGAATAAGATTTCATTTCTTTATCTTTACAATATGTTGAAAGTACTTATGAAAATTCTTAGTAAAGAATGAACTGCCTTAACACTGAACTTCAAAAGGTAGTTTTAGCAGGCACTGAATACCCAGTTCTGAATTATAACAGATAAAGAAGGAGGTGGACTATCCAGATAGTTATTTGAATTATAAATATTTAAAATTTTCTGTATATTATGATGCTTGGTATCTTGAAAACGCTTTCTGGCTGGGGAGAAACTGCCTCCTGGGATAGCCAACTTAGAGATGACAAAAGGTCCAGCTGGGAGATTGCCTTTGATTTGCAAAATTTCCAGAGCCAGAGCCCCATCATCTGACCTGTTCACCCCTCAGGTCATGTTCCTTTCCCTGTCTTAATCTTCTCAGGGCTAGGTATCAGGCAACTAGGGTCCACCCGGACAGCTTTGAGCCCATCAAAATTGTTCAACTAGTCAGTCTTAGGCTGTTTTCATTCTGCCTTGCCTTTCTTGCAAAAAGCCCAAAGTCATGGCCTAAACTTTCCCCTCACTCTGTCTTCTGCCTACTGGCCACTCAGGTGTCTCCCCTGAGTGTTCCCACAAGGCTTGCTGTGCTCCTCTCTTTAGGACCTGTGAGTAACATAAACTTTGTCTTTCCTTTAGCATCTCTTATGGACACACCTGACTAACCATCTCATAAAAGAATGTAAAATATTTTATATAGTATTATTTTACATATTATATAATTGTGTATGTATTAGTTGCTCAGTTATGTCTGACTCTTTGTGATCCCATGGACTGTAGCCTGCCAGGCTCCTCTGTCCAAGCAATTCACCAGGCAAGAATACTGGAATGGGTAGCCAGTCACTTCACCAGTTTAGTTCAGTTTCTCAGTCATGTCTGACTCTTTGCCACCCCATGAACCACAGCACGCCAGGCCTCCCTGTCCATCACCAACTGCTGGAGTTTACCAAAACCCATGTCCATTGAATTGGTGATGCCATCAAACCATCTCATCCTCTGTCGTCCCCTTCTCCTCCTGCCCTCAATCTTTCCCAGGATCAGGGTCTTTTCAAATCAGTCAGTTCTTCGCATCAGTTGGCCAAAGTATTGGAGTTTCAGCTTCAACATCAGTCCTTCCAATGAACACCCAGGACTAATCTCCTGTAGGATGGACTGGTTGGATCTCCTTGCAGTCCAAGGGACTCTCAAGAGCCTTCTCCAACACAGCAGTGCAAAAGCATCAACTCTCCTGCCCTCAGCTTTCTTTATAATCCAACTGTCACATCCATACATGACCAATGGAAAAAAACATAGCCTTGACTAGACGGACCTTTGTTGACAAAGTAATGTCTCTGTTTTTTAATATGCTATCTGGGTTAGTCATAACTTTCCTTCCAAGGAGTAACTGTCTTTTAATTTCATGGCAGCAATCACCATCTGCAGTGATTTTGGAGCCCCCCAAAACAAAGTCAGCCACTGTTTCCACTGTTTCCCCATCTATTTCCCATGAAGTGATGGGACCAGATGCCATGATCTTAGTTTTCTGAATGTTGAGTTTTAAGCCAACTTTTTCACTCTCCTCTTTCACTTTCATCAAGAGGCTCTTTAGATCTTCTTCACTTTCTCCCATAAGGTTGGTGTCATCTGCATTCCTGAGGTTATTGATATTTCTCCTGGGCAATCTTGATTCCAGCTTGTGCTTCCTCCGGCCCAGCATTTCTCATGACATACTCTGCATATAATTTAAATAAGCACTTCTTCAGGGAATTTTCCTAATCAAGGATTGAACCCAGGTCTCACATATTGCATGCAAACTCTTTACTGTCTAAGGCACCAGGGAAACCCATATTATATAGTTATATATTTTATATAACTTTGTTATGTATTTTATATTAATATAAAACTATTGTAGTTGCTTATCTTAGAGATCTGTGAAAATGGTAGTTGAAAATATTTTCTCTTAGATCATAGAATATTAACTGTAATTTTACTGTATTTGGTTGAATACAATAAAGTATAGATAATGAACCATAACTGTCCATATAATCTCCCAGTTCATTTGCACTCAATGAAGAGTGAAGAGAAAAATGTGAGATGATTCCACCATGATGTAGAGCAGAATTTTGCAACTAGGGGTAGTTTTGTTTTCAAGAGAAAAATGGAGATGTATGCAGACTTTAAAAAAAATTTTTTTTTTCATGTCACAGCTCAGCTGGGAGAGAGGTTGTAGGTGCAGTGGCATCTAGTGGATGGAGGCTACAGGATGCCTTTAAACATCCTTCCTTGCACAGGACAGCCACACAGCAAAGACCCACAGCAAATGCCATCTGGCTCCAAATGTAACGGTACTGAAGCTGAGAAGTTTCGCTGCAGAAGCAAAACAAACCCCAGTTAGGTTGTTGATATAGCTAAAGGAAAAGCGTTCAGGTAAAGTAGCTTTCCAGATGGCGTTAGTGGTAAAGAACCTGCCCGCCAATGTAGGAGATGTAAGAGACACAGTTTCCATCCCTAGGTCTGGAAGATCCCCTGGAGAAGGGAATGGCAACCCAGGTCAGTATTCTTGCCTGGAGAATCCCATGGACAGAAGAGCATGGCTGGCTATGGTCTATGGGGTTGCAAAGATTCGGACAGGACTGAAACGACTTAGCACACAAGCAAGCCCAAAGTAGCTTCTGTGGTCGTAGTTTCTGCATCTGCAGGAGCAGAAAGGGGAAAAAAGAAAGAATGCCCCAGAAGGTGATCAAACCAGTCCCCTGATATCTTTTTTCATCTTCTCACATCAATCCTGGCTCCAGTGGCACCTAAAACAGGGCTAATTCAGGCATATTGTATGCAAGGTAGTGGAAGCTTAGTCTCAATCTCACTAAGCATATTTCTTCTGCAGTTCCAATAATACATAAAATTGCCTAATTTCTGTAACTTTATAATCCTGAACACATGGCTTCAAGATTCAGACACTCAGTAAGATAACAGATTTAAGTCTAATGAGTGAGGAAGACTTCAGATTCTTAGATTATTCTTTAGATGTTGCTACAAATGTAGAAGGGGTTTCCCTGGGTGGCTCAGACAGTAAAGAATTTGCCTGCAATGTGGGAGATCTGGGTTCGATCCCTGGGTTGGGAAAATCCCTTGGAGTTAGGCCTGGTAACCCACTCTAGTATTCTTGCCCGGAGAGTCCCCATGGACAGAGGAGTCTGGCGGGCTATAATTGATAGGGTCCTGAAGAGTCAGACACAACTGAGTGACTAAGCACACAGATGTAGAAGAGAACAGTAAGGTGGTCTCAAGAAGAGTTGGGATGCATCAGAATCTTCCAGTAGATAAAGAGAAGTGATGCATAAAGAAACAAGGAAAACAAAACAAATCTTCTTGCATTTCCTTAATGCCATTACACATAAAAGCAATTTGAAGGTTTTCTGTAAAGTGATAAAAACCATTGTAACATTCCCTAACAAATTGTAAACTTACTTTTACCCGCTGACTAGTGAAATCAAGCCAGTCAAGGTTGCGGGCTGTCCCTGCTGATTGATTCAATAGTCTGTCTGCATCCTCAACTAGGGAAGGGGGGATTTAATGACTGTCAAATTATGGGCTTAATTACATTAATAATGGTTGCATAGTGGTTTCAACAACTCCCAGGTAGGTGGAGCAATAGCCTAATAGAAATCAAGAAGAAATAGGCCTTGGGCAAATTGCAGAATTTGTCACATAGGTAACAAAATGAAATGAAGTCTAAGAAAAATCAGAACACATAATTTTTAAAGGAAATAGAGGGGAATTATAGAAAGGGAAAGATTGATTTAATGGGAAATATAATATTTAAAGGGATGCAGAATAGCATTATTTAAGTGAGATCCAGAAACGTTCTTGGACATAAAATGGTCATCTCCATGTGCTTTTCTGTGTGTTTTTCTCATACATATTATTCCAAACTTAGTTTCAGCTGGGAGAAAGCAGCATATTTAAATATTAATCATTCTAAACAACCAACTCTTGATTCAAAATCCTGGCCACTATTAAGGAAGAGATAATGAGCCCCATTTTATGAAATCTGAGAGCAGACTGATTAATATGTTTTGTGTGTTTATTGAGACAGATGAAAGGGGAGAAGATAAAGACTGATGATGGAAGTGCATTGCTGAAGAATCAGTGATTACTTCTATTTCATTTCTTTGTTGGTTTTTCCCTCTTATGCCGTTAATACCCAAATAAACAAAATACAAATGTGGGATGTAATTTGTGAAAAACTATGCAAATTGCATAAAAGATTTCCTTTTTATTTTTATACCTTTTTCTGGAGGTTTTTCTGTTTTGTAAAGAACCATTTCTTGGGTTTATTGACCTATTTTAGTGCTATATAGTCTATAACAGCATCTATAGTCTGTTTCATTTTTTGTGCTTAGATATTTATTATCTACTTCTCTCCAAACATCTAAGGCTTTTTTTGGTCTGCAAATTTTTGTGTTGAATAGCTTATTTTATGACTTTTCCAGTTTGATTGATGTTTATTTAAGATTATATATTCACTTTGAGTATCTCAGAGAGTTTAATTGGGTATGGCCTTATTATAGAATCATGAATGAAGACCCGAGGTATCCCTTGCATTATTGCAATAATTCTCAGTATTTGCCAGTCTTCTTTCGTGTTTCCCAATTATTTTTCCTTGCAAGATACAATGTAATTTTAATCACAAATACTCCAGCTTTATGATTATTTTTATTGATCCCTTAACACAGTATTATTTATTAACTTTTCTCTTATGCAAGTAAATTTTAATGTGCTTACTGTGTTTAACATTTTAATATAGATGCTGAACATTTTATTTTATTTGGTCTTATCTATTGTCTCAGTCATTGGTAATGACTTCTAACTGGTGATTGCTAGATCATAGAAATGTTATTCACCTTTTCTCTTTGCATAGTTTATGGTTTTAAAAATATTGCTGATGTTTTGTGGAGTTTATTGAGAGACTATAAAGAAGCTAAATTTTTTAAATGGCAGACAGTAATAGCTAATACTTCATGATAAATTTTCCAGCTATTTTATATAGGTAAATATTCATGTATGTATATATTTATTTACATAAAGTATATTTATTTATTTTGAAGTACAGTTGAGTTATAATAGTTTTGGGAGTATAGCAAAGTGATTCATTTATACACACATATATAAGTATATATTTTTTCAGATTCTTTTCCTTAGAGGCTGTTATAAAACATTGAGTATATTTCCCTGTGCTACAGAGTAGGTCCTTGACGGTTATATATTTTATGTATATACTGTTTGTGTCAACCCTAAACTTCTAATTTATTCCCCTCTCCCTCACAGTAACTATAAATTTGTCTTTTATGTCTGTGGGTCTATCTCTGCTCTGTATTACAAGTTCATAGGTATCATTTTTTTATATTCCATATGTAGGCAATATCACACAATATTTGTCTCTGTCTTGCTTACTTCACATAGTATGATAACCACTAGGTCCATTAATGCTGCTTCAAATGGCATCATTTCACTTCTTTTTTTATGGCTGAGTACCACTGTATACATTTACCACATATTTATTCATTCATCTGTTGATGGGCATTATGTTGCTTCATGTCTTGGCTAAATAGGTAGATAGGTGCTGCTGTGAAAAATAGGATGCATGTATCTTTTTGAATTATAGTTTTCTCTGGATATGTGTCCAGTAGTGGAATTGCTGGATCATATCATAGCTCTATATTTTAGTTATTTAGGGAACTTCCATACTGGCTCTTCCATATTTCCATACTGGCCCCATAGTGGCTGTACTAATTTACATTCCCACTAACGTTATAGGAGGGCTCCATTTTCTCCATATCCTGCCCAGCATTTATTGCCTGTGTATGGTTTGATTATCATTCTGATTGGTATAAGGTGGTACCTCATTGTAGTTTTGATTTGAAATTCTCTAATAATTAGCAACTTTGAGCATCTTTTCATGTGTTTTTTGGCCATCTATATGTCTTCTTTAGAGAAATGTCTATTTAGATCTTCTGCCCATTTTTGATTGGGTTTTTTATTTATATTGAGCTGCAGGAGCTGTTTGTATATTGGGAAGATTAATTCTTTGTTGGTCGCCTCATTGGCAAATATTTTCTTCCATTTTGTGGGTTGTCTTTTCATTTTGTTTATGGTTTCCTTTGCTCTGCAAAAGCTTTTAAGTTTTATTAGTTCATATTTTTTTAGTTTTTTGTTTTATTTTCATTACTCTAGGAGTAATGAAAAAAGATACCATTGATTATAAAAGATACTGTTGTGATTTATGTCAAAGAATGTTCTGCCTCAATGTTTTTCTCTGAGTTTTATAGTATCTGATCTTATATATAAGTCCATTTTGAATGTATTTTCTGTATGATGTTAGAAAATGTTCTAATTTAATTCTTTAACATGTAGCTGCACTGTTTTCCCAGCACCACTTACTGAAGAAACTGTCTTTTCTCCACTATGTATGTTTGCCTCTTTTGTCATAGATTAATTGAACATAGGTGCGTGGGTTTATTTCTGGGCTTTCTATTTTGTTCTGATGACCTATATCTCTGTTTTTGTGCCTGTAATATACTGTTTTGATGGCTGTAGCTTTGTAGTATACTCTTAAGTCAGGGATTCTTTCAGTTTGGATATTCTTTCTCAAGACTGCTATGGATATTTGGGGTCTTTTCTGTTTTTATACATACTTTAAATTTGCTTGTTCTACTTTTTTGAAAAATCCTGTGGGTAATTTGATAGACATGGCACTGAATCTGTAGATTGCTTTGGTAGTATAGTCATTTTTTTTCCATTTATTTGTTTTTTGATGAAGGATAATTGCTTTACAGAATTTTACTGCTTTCTGTCAAACCTCAACATGAGTCAGCCATAGGTACACATATATCCCCTCCCATTTGAAGCTCCTTCCTTTGTCCCTCCCCAGCCCACCCCTCTAGGTTGATACAGAGCCCTTCTTAGTATTCCCTAATCCATACAGCAAATTCCCACTGGCTATCTATTTTACACATGGTCTCCATTGTTGCCCTGTAAGTAAATTCTTCAGTACCATTTTTCTGGATTCCATGTATATGTGTTAGAATATGGTATTTATCTTTCTCTTTCTGACTCACTTAACTCTGTATAAAATGTTCGAGGCTCATCCACCTCATTAGAACTGACTCAAATGTGTTCCTTTTTATGGCTGAATAATATTCCATTCTGTATATGTACCACATATTCTTTATCCATTCATCTGTCAATGGACATGTAGGTTGCTTCCATGTTCTATCTGTTGTAAACAGTTCTTCAGTGAACAATGGGATATATGTGTCTCTTTCAATTTTGGTTTCCTCAGGGTATATACCTAGGAGTGGGAATGCTAGATCATATGGTGGTTTTATTCTTTGTTTTTTAAGGAATCTCCATACCATCTTCCATAGTGGCTGTGTCAATTTACATTCCCACCAACAGTGCAAGAGTGTTCCCATTTCTCCACACCCTCTCCAGCATTTATTGTTTGTAGACTTTTTAATGAGGGCCATTCTGACCAGTGTGATCATTGAGATTTTGATTTGCATATATCTAATAATGAGTGATGTTGAGCATCTTTCCATGTGTTTGTTAGCCATCTATAGTCATTTTGACATTACTGATTCTTCCATTCCAAGAACATGGTATAGCTGTGCATCTGTATGTGTCATCTTTGATTTCTTTCATCATAGTCCTATAGATTTTGGAGTATACATTTTTGACTCCTTAGATAGGTTTATTCTTAGATATCTTATTCTTTGTGTTTTGATGGTAAGTGGGATTGTTTCCTTAATTTGTGTTTCCTTATTTTCTTGTTAGTGAATAGAAATGCAACAAATTTCTATGTATTCACTTTGTGTCCTAAAACTATCAAATTTATTGATGAGCTCTGGGAGTTTTCTAGTAGCACTTCAGAATTTTCTTTGTATAGCATCATGTATTATGTAGTACATAATGTATGGAGGTATGGGTCAGCAGTGGACTGATGCAAGGGCAGGGGTTCTGTGTGTGCTAGACCTGGGTATGGCATAAGCCATCTTGGAGGAGGTCCCCATTAACTCCACCACACAGCCCCCAGAACTTCCCAGAGTCTGGGAAACAGACTCTTGGAGGGCACAAACAAAACCTTGTGTACACCAGGACCCAGGAGAAATTAGCAGTGACAGACTTGCCCATGAGTGTCCAGGAGTCCCTAGTGGAGGCATGGATCAGCTGTGGCCTGCTTCAGGGATGGAGGCATTGTGTGCAGCAGTGTGTGCATGTAACCTTATGAAGGAGTTTGACCTTATCTTCATTACCTCCACCATAGATTGGCCTCAGGTCAAATAACAGGGAGGGAACAAAGCCCCACCCATTAAGAGAAAATTGGATTAAAGATTTACTGATGATGGCCCTGCCCATCAGAACAAGACTCAGCTTCCCTCTCAATCAGTCTCTCCCATCAGAAAGTTTCTATAAACCTCTTATCCTTCTCCATCAGAGGGCAGACAATGAATGTCTCCAGAAAGAATGAAGACATGGGACCAAAGCAAAAACAAAACAAACAAAAAAACACACCCAGTTGTGGATGTGACTGGTGATGGAAGTAAAGTACAATACTGTAAAGAGCAATATTGCATAGGAACCTTGAATATTAGGTCCATGAATCAAGGCAAATTGGAAGTGTTCAGAGAGGAGATGGCAAGAATGAACATTGACATTTTAGGAACCAGCGAACTAAAATGGACAGGAATGGGTGAATTTAACTCAGATAACCATTATATCTAGTACTGTGGGAAAGAATCCCTTAGAAGAAATGGAGTAGACATCATAGAAAACAAAAGAGTCCAAAATGCAGTACTCGGATGCAATCTCAAAAAATGACAGAATGATCTCTGTTCATTTCCAAGGCAAACCTTAAATATCACAGTAATCCAAGTCTATGCCCCAACCAGAAATGCTGAAAAAGCTGAAGTTGAATAGTTCTATGAAGACCTACAAGACCTTCTAGAACTAGCACCCCCAAAAAATGTCCTTATAGTTACAGGGAACTGGAATGCAAAAGTAGGAAGTCAAGAAATACCTGGAATAACAGTCAAATTTGGCCTTGGAGCATAGAATGAAGCAGGGCAAAGACTAATAAAGTTTTGCCAAGAGAACTCACTGGTCATAGCAACACCCTCTTCCAACAACACAAGAGAAGACTCTACACATGGACATCACTAGATAGTTAATACTGAAACCAGACTGACTGTATTCTTTGCATCCAAAGATGGAGAAGCTCTATGCAGTCAGCAAAAACAAGACCAGGAGATGACTGTGGATCAGAAAATGAACTCCTTACTGCCAAATTCAACCAGAAATGAAGAAAGTATGGGGAACCCCTAGAAGAAAGTATGGAGAACCCCCTAGGTCATTCAGGTATGACCTAAATCAAATTCTTTATGCAGGGGAAATGACAAATAGATTCAAGAAATTGGATCTGACAGACACGGTGCCTGAAGAATTGTGGGTGGAGCTTCATAACATTGTATAGGAGACAGTGATCAAGACCATCTCCAAGAAAAAGAAATGCACAAAGTCAAAATGGTTGTCTGAGGAGGCCTTAAAAATAGCTGTGAAAAGAAGAGAAATGAAATGCAAAGAAGAAAAGGAAAGATATACCCATCTGAATGCAGAATTCCAAAGAATAGTCAGAAGAGGTAAGAAAGCCTTCCTCAGTGATCCTTGCAAAGAAATAGAGGAAAACAATAGAATGGGAAAGACTAGAGATCTCTTCAAGAACATTAAAGATATGAAGGAAAAATTTCATGCAAAGTTGAGCATAATAAAAGATAGAAATGTTATGGACCAAACAGAAGCAGAGGATATTAAGGGGTGTCCAGGATACACAGAAGAACTATACAAAAAATATTTTCACAGCCCAGATAACCATGAATGTGTGATCACTCACCTAGAGCCAGAAATCCTGGCATGCGAAGTCAAGTGGGCCTTAGGAAGCATCACTATGAACAAAGCTAATGGAGGTGATGAAATTCCAGTTGAGGTATTTCAAATCCTAAAAGATGATGTTGTGAAAGTGCTACACTCAATATGCCAGCAAGTTTGGAAAACTAAGCAGTGACCACAGGACTGGAAAATATCCGTTTTCATGCCAATCCCCAAAAAAGGCAATGACAAAGAATGTTCAAGCAACCACACAATTGCACTCATCTCAAATTCTAGCAAAGTAATGCTCAAAATTCTCCAAGCCAGGCTTCAACAGTGCATGAACTGTGAGCTTTCAAATGTCCAAGCCAGATATAGAAAAGACAGAGGAAGCAGAGATGAAATTGCCAGCATCTGTTAGATCATTGAAAAAGTGAGAGAGTTCCAGAAAATCATCTTTTCTGCTTTACTGACTATGCCATAGCCATTGACTGTGTGGATCACAACAAACTGCAGAAAATTCTGAAAGAGACTGGAATACCAGACCATCTGACCTGCCTCATGAGAAGTCTATATGCAGGTCAGGAAGCAACAGTTAGAACTGGACATGGAAAAACAGACTGCTTCCATTGGGAATGGAGTACATCAAGGCTGTATATTGTCACCCTGCTTATTTAACCTATATGCAGAGTACATCATGGGAAATGCAGGGGTGAATGCACCTGCTGGAATGAATCACAAGCTGGAATCAAGATTGTTGGGAGTAATACCAATAACCTCAGATAGGTAGATGACATCACACTTATGGCCAGAACTGAGGAAGAACAAAAGAACCTCTAGATGAAAGTGAAAGAGGAGAGTGAAAAAGCTGGCTTAAAACTCAGCATTCAAAAAACTAAGAGCATGACATCTGGCCCCATCATTTCATGGCAATTAGATGGGGAAACAGTGGAAACAGTGACAGACTTTATTTTGGGGGGCTCCAAAATCATTGCAGATGATGACTGCAGCCATGAAATTAAAAGATGCTTACTCCTTGGAAGAAAAATTATGACCAACCTAGACAGCTTATTAAAAAGCAGACACATTACTTTGCCAACAAATGTCCATCTAGTCAAGGCTATGGTTTTTTCAGTAGTCATGTATGGATGTGAGAGTTGGACTATAAAGAAAACTGAGTGTCGAAGAATTGAAGCTTTTGAACTGTGGTGTTGGAGAAGACTCTTGAGAGTCCTCTGGACTGCAAGCAGATTCAGCCAGTCAATCCTAAAGGAAATCAGTCCCGAATGTTCATTGGAAGGACTGGAGTTGAAGCTGAAACTCCAATATTTTGGCCACCTGATTCAAAGAACTGACTCATTTGAAAAGACCCTGATGATGGGAAAGATTGAAGGTAGGGGGAGATGGGGATGACAGAGGATGAGATGGCTGTATGGCATCACTGACTCAATGGGCATGAATTTGAATAAACCTTGGGAGTCGGTGATGGACAAGGAGGCCTGGTGTGCTGCAGTTCATGGGGTCACAAAGAGTCAGTCATGATTGAGTGGCTGAACTGAACTGAACTAATGTATAGTATTATGTAAACAGTGATAGGTCTACTTTTTCTTTTACAATTTGGGTTTCTTTTGTATCTTTTTTTTCATTTATTTTTTTTAGGTGGAGGCTACTTACTTTACAATATATTTTTCTTTTGTGGTTGCTGTAGCTAGGACTTCCAAAATTAAGCTGAATAAATTGTTAAGAGTGGACCTCCTTGTCTTATTCTTGATCTTAAGGGAAATACCTTCAGCTTTTTACCATTGAGTGTGATGTTAGCAGTGGGTTTGTCATATACAGTTCTTATTAAGTTGAGGTATATTTCCTCTATGTAAACCTTCTGGAGAATTTTTATAATAATGGATGTTGAACTTTATCATAAGCTTTTTCTGTATCTACTGAGATGATGACATGATTTTTATTCTTCCGTTTGTTATTGTTGCATTTCACACTAATTTGTGGATACTGAAAAATTCTTGCATCCATGGGATAAATCCCACTGATTATAGGGTTTGAGCCTTTTAATATATTGTTGGATTTAGTATGCTAGAATTTTGTTGAGTATTTATGCTTCTACATTCATCAGTGATATTACCCTGTAGTTGTTTTTCTTTGTTTTTGTTTTTGTTTTTCCTTTGGTATCTTTGTCTGGTTTTGGTGTCAGGGTAATGGTGGCCTCATAGAAATGAGTCTGAGAGTGTGACTTTGAAATTTTTTGAAACAGTTTCAGAAGGATAAATGTTAAACCTTCTCTAAATGTTTAATAGAATTCACCAGTGAAGCCATCTGGTCCTGGGCTTTTGTTTGTTTGGAGTTTTTAAAATCACCATTAGAATCACAGTATTTGTATTGATCATATTGAACATATTTTATATTTCTTCATGGTATAGTCTTAGGAAATTGTACCTTTTTAAGAATTTGTCTGTTTCTTTTAGATTATCTAGTTTTTTTTTTTTTTGCATAGTACTCTCTTATAGTCTTTTGTATTTCTGTGGTATCATTTGTAACTTCTTTTTCATTTCTAATTTTATTGACTTTGGCCTTCTTCCATTTTTTCTTGATGATTCTAAGTAAAGATCTATCAATTTTGTTTGTCTTTTGAAAGAACCAGCATCTTAATTTTATTGTTCTTTCCTCCATCTCCATTTCATTGATTTCTACTCTGATTTTGTGATTTCTTTCCTTTTACTAACTTCAGGTTTGTTTATTCTTTTTTCTCTAGTTCCTCTATGGAGTGGAAATGGTAACCTACTCCAGTATTCTTGCCTGGAAAATTCCATGGACAGATGGTTCCATAGTTCATGGGATTGCAAACAGTTGGACACAACTGAGTGACTGAGCACCTAGTTGTTTTATGTGTAAGATTTCATTGTATATTTGAGATTTTTCTTGTTTCCTGAGGTAAGGTTTTATTGCTATCAATTTCAACCTTAGAATTACTTCTGCTGTGTCCTATAGATTTTAGATCCTTATATGTTCATGATGTTCATGATGTTTCAGCATGTTTTCATTTGCCTCTAGGCATTTTTAAATTTTCTCCTCGATTTCTTCACTGATCTATTGGTTGATTAGTTTAGCCTCCATATGTTTTTGTCTTTGCAGTTTTCTTTTTTTCTTGTGGTTGACTTCTAATTTCAAGTGTTGTGACTGGGAAAGTTGCTTGATATTACTTGAGTTTTCTTAAATTTACCCAGGCTTATTCTGTGGTCCAGCATGTAACCTATCCTGGAGGGTGTTCCATATGCATTTGAAATAAATGTGCATTCTACTGCCTTTGGATGGAATGCTCTATAATATGTTAATTAAGTCCATCTCGTCTAATGTGTCATTAGGGCCTGTGTTTCCTTATTGAATTTTGTCTGGATGCTCTATCCATTGTTTTAAGTGGGGTATTATGTCCCCCAATATTACTGTGTAACTGCCAATTTCTCTTATGTTTACTAACATTTTCCTTCTGTATTTAAGTGCTCCTATGTTGGCTGCATAAATATTTACAATTGTTATATCTTATTGGATTGACCCCTTATGTAGTGTCCTTTCTTATCCCTTGTAACAGTCTTTATTTTAAAGTCTACTTTGTCTGATATGAGCATTGCTACTCCAGCTGTTTGCTTTTCATTTCTTTTTGCATTAAATACATTTTCCATCCCATCACTTTCAGTCTGAATGTGTCCCTAGATCTGAAATGGATCTCTTATAGACAGCTTTTTTATGGCTTTTATTTTTTTATCCATTCAGCCAGTATATGTCTTTTGGTTGGAACATTTAATTAATTTACATTTAATGTAAATATCTGTTAACTGGGCTTCCCACATGGCACTAGTGGTAAAGCATCTGCTTGCCAACACAGGAAATGTGGAGATGAAGGTTTGATTCCCAGAGTCAGGAAGATGCCCTGGAGAAAAGCAAGGCAACCCACTCCAGTATTCTTGCCTGGAGAATCCCATGGACAGAGGAGCATGGCAGGCTACAGTTCGTAGGGTTGCAAAGAATTGGACATGATTGAAGTGACTTAATGTGACAAATGTGCAGCACGCATTTGTTAATTGTTTTGGATTTATCTTTGTAGATCTCCCCCCCCCCTTCTTTTGTTTTATTCTCTTGTGGTTTGATGACTATATTTAAAGTTGCAATTGCATTCATTTATCTTTTTTGTGAGTATATCTATTATAGATTTTTGATTTGTACTTACCATGAAGATATATTATAATAATCTCTCTCTCTCTCTCTGTGTGTGTATATGTATAATGGTTTTAAGTAGCTGATCACTCAATTTTAAATGCATTTAAAATATCTAGGTTCTGTACTCTCCTTCTACCACAATAACTAGCTTAGATGTCATATTTGCTTCTGGCTCATTTCCTACATTTATTGTATGTTTGCCTCTACCAATGAGCTTTCCAGCTTTATAATTTTGTTTCTAGTTTAGGCCAAGAGAAGTTCCTTTAGCATTTGTTGTAAAGCTAGTTTTGTGGCCATGGATTCTTTTAGCTTTTGCTTATCTATAAAGTTTTTGATTTCTCCATCAAATCTGAATCAGAACCTTGCTGGGTAGAGTAATCTTGGTTGTAGATTTTTCTCTTTCATCGCTTTAAATATGTTGTGCCACTTCCTTCTGGCCTGTAGTTTCTGCTGAAAAATCAGCTGATAATCTTATGATAATTTCCTTGTAACTTATTGTATTTTATTTGTGAACAACAACCACCACCCTTGTTGCTTTTAATATTTTCTCCTTGTCTTTTAATTTTTGTTACTTTTATTACTGTGTTTCTCAGTGTGTTCTTCCTGGGGTTAATCCTGTATGGAACTCTCTGTGCTTCCTGGACTTGGGTGCCTGCTTTCTTTCCCATGTTGGGGAAATTTTCAACTACTACTTCAAATATTTTCTCCGGTCTTTTTTTCTTTCTCTCTTCCTTTTGGGACCCCTATGGATATGTATGGTAATGGGTATGCTGGTGCATATGACATTGTCCCAGATGTCTCTTAAACTGCTCTCATTTCTTTTCAGTCTTTTTTCTTTATCCTATTCTGTGGCAGTGATTTCCACCACTCTATCTTCCAGCTAACTTATCACCACTCTGTCTTCCAGTTCACTTCTGCCTTATTTATTCTGGTATTTATTTCTTCTAGTGTGTTTTTCATTTTGCCTGTTGGATTCTTCAACTCTGACTATTCTTTATATTTTCTAACTCTTTGTTAAAGATTTCTTCCAATTTCTTCCTATCTGTGTCCATTATTTTCCAAGGTTTAGGCTATCTTTATAGTCATTACTCTGAACTCTTTCTCAGTGTCTATTTCTACATCATTTGGCTCTTTTCTGGGTTTTATCTTATTCCTTCATCTGAAACATATTCCTCTGCCATCTAATTTGATCTAGATTTATATTTGTATTTTTATGTATGTGATGAGTTAGTTATTTTTCTCAACCTTGGACAAATGGCCCTTTGTAGGGGATGTCATATGTATCCCATCAATACATTCCCCTCTCATCATGCCAAGGGCCAGCGGGTCCCAGAGTAGGTTGTGATATGCTTTTGTGGATTTGGTTCCACAGGGTGCCAGATCATAGTATTCTTGCTTCTGCTGTCTTCCCCCTGTTGGATGAGGCTGTTTAAGATATTTGTGCAGGTTTCCTGGTGGGAAGGACTATTTCCTGTTCACTGGTGAGTGGAGTTGTGTCTTGTTCTTCTGATGGGCTATGCCAAGGGGTTTGTTTAGGGGGAAGGTATGTGCTCAAGAATACTTTAGGCCTCCTGATGGGTTGGACTATGTTCCTGCCCTATTGGTTGCTTGACTTGAGGCATCCCAGCACTGGGGGTGGGCTGAGCCAGGACTTCCTCCCCAAAATGGCAGCTTCCAAGATAACTGATGCCAATGAATATTCCCCAGTACCTCTGCCACCAGTGTCTTTGTTCTCAAAATGAGCCTCAGCTGCCCCACACCTCCCCAGGAGATCTTCTAGACAAGAATCTATCTAGGTCTGGCCTAGGTTCCTATGAGGTCACTACTTTTGCCCTGGGTCCTGGTAAGCACAAGACCTTGTGTGCACCCTCCAAGAGTGGAATCTCTGTTTCCCCCAGTCCTGTGGAGCCCCTGTGCTCAAGGCCTCTCAGAGTGTTCCTCTGGATGGCAGACTGTCAACCTGGGGAGCCTGTTGTAGGGTTTAAAGCTCTCCCTCCTATAGAAGAGTTTCTGTAATATCATTGTCCTCCGGTTTGCAGGTCACTAACCCTTGGGGATATGGGACTTGATCATATTGTGAATGCATCCCTCCTACTATTTCATTGGGCTTAATCTTCATGCTTTTGATGGTAGGTTATCTTTCTTTAGGTTCCAGTCTTTTTCAGTGATTGTAAGTAGTTAATTCTGGTTTTGGTGTGTTCATGAGAGTAGGTGAGCTCAAATTCTTTTTACTCTGCCATCTTCTGAGAACTCTGCCCATCCATTTTTTCCTGTCTACTTGGAATCACACTCTGTGTGCACCATTGCATTCAAGTTGAATTCCAACTTACAGTACAGGGCAATCATAACATCTCATTGAAATTGTACACACTAAAGTCATCAGTGATGCCCCTATTCTGATTTTTTTTTTTTTTTTGCTATTTTCAGGCTCCTTTTACTCAAATTCTTTGATGCATGTGTTTTCGTCAATTGCTAAAGTTTGGGTCTCTCTGGCGCCCATGAAGTAGATAGCTTAGGGGACTTATGGGACCTCAAGTGGACAGACATTTACATTATAGAGCTCTGAGAGGGGTACAAGAGAGAAAAGGGCAAAGATTATTTAAAGAACTTACAGCTGAAAATTTCCTTAAACTGCAGAAGGAAACGGATGTCCAGCTCCAAGAAGCTAAGAGAGTTTCAAATGAGATGATTCATACCAGTACACTTTATAATTACATTGTCAAAAGTTAAAGACAAGAAGAGCAATTTTTAAAATGACAATTGTTTTATCCTGGGGAACCTTCATAAGACTGCCTGAAAATTTTTTAACAGAAAATTTGTAGGCCAGAAGGGAGTGACATGATATATTTAAGGTGCTGAAAGAAAAAAAAAAAGCCAATTAAGAACATCCTACTCATAAAAAGTATACTTCAGAAATGGAGGAAAGATACTGAGGTTTTCAGACAAGCAAAACCTGAAAAGTTCATCACCATAGATCAGCCTTAAAGGCCTGTTAAAAATACATCTTCATGCCAAAATAAAATGACTAATTTATAACAAGAAAACATGTGAAAGTATAAATCTCACTGGCAAAGGTAAGTTTATAGTTAAATTTAGAATAATGTAACGGTAGTAGTAAATCACTTATAAATCTGGTATTAAAGTTAAAAGACAAAGGTAGTAAAAAATAAGTATAGCTATAATAGTTTGCTAATTAATACACAAGGTAAGAAGATGTAATTTATGTCATAAAACATTGCAGGAGAGTAAAATACAGAGCTTTCATATGTGTTTGAACTGAAAGTTGTTATCAGTTTAAATAGACTCTTACAAATATAGGTTATTTTATATAAGGCTTATGTTATGCACAGGGACAAAACCTATAATAGATACACAAAAGATATAGAAGAAGGAATCTAATCATACCACTACAGAAAATGGTCAAATCACAAAGAAAGAGGCAAAACAAAGAAGAAAGAAACAAGAGGATTACAAACCAGCCAGAAAATAATAACAAATTGTCAATAATAAGTTCATACCTCTCAATAATTACTTTAAACATAAGTGGACTAAGTTCTCTGAGCAAAAGACACAGAATGTTTGGATGTATTAAACGAACAAACACACACAAGACCAGTGCTCACAAGAGACTTACTTCAGATCAAAGGGCACACATACAGGCAATGTGAAGGGACAGGAAAAAAATGGAATCCAAAAGAAACCAAGGATATCTATACCTAACTCAGGCAAAAAAAACTTTTTAGCCAACATCTGTAAAATAGACAAAGATGTTATATAATATTGAAAGGGTGAGTTTATCAAGAAGATATAATAGTCATAAATATGTTCTCAATATAAGAGCACTTAAATATACAAAGCAATTATTATATATCCAAGTAGAAAAATAGACACAGTACAATAATATCACAGGACTTCAATATCCCATTTTCAAAATGGATAGATTATCCACACAGAAAATCAACATGAGAACCGTGGACTTAAATTACATGGTTATCTGGATGAACTTAACAGACATTTACAGACCATTCCATTCAGCAGCACCAGATATTGTGTTGAGAAGCTGCAGCTGGTGTGCTGAATTAATAATATGCAGATTATGACCTGCAGAATGAGGGAGAATAAACCAGTTACACAGATTCAGCAGGCATATTCCTCAGTACCTGAGCTCCCATATTTGCAAAGTGAAACCCACAGGGTAGTTTTTATTGACAGCACAACTTCCATACATTTACACAAAGTAAATAGAGTCACAAGATTTGTTTTTTTCCAGATTCCAGAAGTAGCGGAAAATGGGATACAAGGAGCTGAAAAAATGGCAATCCTCAAACCCGTATCACCAGTGATAGCAGGAGATATACATCACGGTAGCAAACATCTATTATTTAAACAGTGCTTGGAGGCAGAGTTACTAACTTTTCATGGAACTCACTCTAAGTAGTTATGTTAAAAGGTGCTCTGGGAAAAACAAAGTGGGAACCTACAGTGGAAATACTAACTCCTTATCTAAATGCCCAGCTTTTGGTTTGAGCAGGGTTACGCCTAGACAGAAACTTAGGAAAACAAAAGGCATTTTTCTCATCACAAATACAAATTCTTCTCTAGAGCACATGAAATATTCCCCAGAATAAATCATATGTTAGGTCACAAAACAAGTCTTAAAACAGTTAAGGATACTGAAATAATATCAAACATCTTTTCTGACCACAATGGTAAGAAGGCTGGAAATCAATTACAAGAAGAAAACTGAAAAATTTACAAATACACTGAGATTAAAAAATATGGTCTTGAGAGAACAAGCTGGCAGAGGAGTAGGTGGATGTGGAATACATCGCTCTACACAGATTCATCAGGAATACACTTTCAGACACAGAGGTACATGCAGAACACCAGCTGAGAGTGGATAGGAGAACCTGACTAGCAGAAAAGAATGTATAGAACCATGCAAAAAATCCATAGGATGAGGAACTAGGGGGAAAAACAAGAGTGTTAGTAGGACTGGCCCTACCCTCAGCAGGTGGGGGAACTGAAGCAAGGGGTCCAATCCCCACAGGGGGGCAATTGTCTGAGTCAGAGGAGAAACATTTAAGGCTGAGAGGGAAACAGCTGATCTGTGGCAGCCTAAATGGAATGAGAATCAGACAGTCCTTGCTGCACCCATACACACCCCAAACAGGGACACAGGTCCCCTGGAAGGTGCAGCAGCTGGGAACTGGAGTTTAGGGATTGTGGAGCAAACCCAGGGTGAGAGCTGCTGTTGACAGTGGGGAGACAGATTGAGGGGATGTGAGGGAGAAGGGGAAATGCCTGTGGAGGAAAGCCAGGTAGCCATGGAAGCAAGGTGATACTGCTGAGTCACACGTAGTGGGTGAACCCATTATGATAGCCTCTGTCTCCCCACCTGCCAGCATCGGCAACTGAACAATAGACAGGCCTGCCCATCAAACGCCCAGCACACTGAGCTACAGAGTAGAACCCCACCCAGTGTGCCCCTTTAAGTAAGTGATGTGCCAGTCTACAGAGTAGGACCCCCCCCCCAGGGTGCTAATTTAACTAACTGATGTGCCAATCTACAGAGTAGGACCCCACCCAGGGTGCTACTTTAAGTAAGTAATGTGCCAATCTACTTAAGTAAGTGATGTGCCAATCTACAGAGTAGAACACCACCCAGGCTGCTACTTTAAGTAAGTGATGTGCCAGTCTACAGAGTAAGACCCCACCCAGGCTGCTACTTTAAGTAACTGATGTGGCAATCCACAGAGTAGGACCCCACCCAGGGTGCTACTTTAAGTAATTGATGTGCCAATCTACAGAGTAGAACCCTACCCAGGGTGCCCCTTTGAGTGCCTGATGTGCCTATCTACAGAGTAGGACCCCAGCCGGGGGTGGAGTGTGGGGGGTGGGGGGCTCTACGTGCCTGATGTATTGAACAACAGAGAAGGGCCATAGGCAAGGGAGCCCTCTAAGTGCCTGAATGGGCAGAGCTACAGAGAAAGACTGGCCAAAGAGGCCTTCTGATCGCCAACTAGAAGCGGCTCCAAAAAAAAAAAAAAGACACTGAAAGGTCCCTAACTCCTGAAGTGGAGGCAGTCCTTGTCCCTGCACACTTGGCCCCACCAGGGTCCCTGCAAGACAAGCATCTGCGCCATCTTCATGCTCAACTCTCAAAGTCTTGCATCTATATACCCAGAGTCCCTTCAGTTGTGTCCAAAGCTTTGCGACCCTGAAGACCATGGCCTGCCAGGCTTCTCTGGCAGGGGGTTTCTCCAGGCAAGAATACTGAAGCGTATTGGCCAACACTGGTTGCCATACCCTTCTAGAGCACTATATTTCCTGCTGCCCAAGCCGCCAGCCCCCCTGAGGACCTGGTGCTTCCAGAACCCCTGTGACCTAAGCAGCTGCACGACCTCCACACCTGGCCCTCACAGGGGCAAACCCAAGTACTCTAGGCCAGACTCAGAAGCAAACCCCAGTGAACAACCCACATGCAGAGGTGGAAATAAAATCACAATTGAAACCCAGGGGCAGTGTGGCTAAGGAAGAAGACCCAACACCTCCCCACCAGCCATACAAGCTGCAGATTAAATCCACACGATCAACTAGGCAGACTCTGCATCTATGGGATCTACAAAAGGTCACTGAGGCTCCCACAGAAGAAAACGCACAGTGCTGACAGCTGCGGACTTGGAGGCAAGAACACACAGGAGTGGGACCAGATTAGAATCTGAGCTGCCCCCACAGCAGGTCCAGAGATCCGCAGAGCGTTGGAGGGCATCCTAGAGAGGCGAGGTGGACTGACACTCCCAGAAACGGAAGGGACTCTGACAGCAGTGACTCAAGAAAAACATTTATTATATTTTTTGACTTGTTCTGTAGATTCCTTCGGATTTATTTTTTCTTTTTCCCCCCTCTTCTCCCCATCTGCTGTAGTAGTTGATTTTACTGGCACTATTAAACCTAATTAAGCTTTTTAGCTTTTTTTTTTAAGTCACATTTTATATTGTTGTTATGAAACTCTGCCTTTACATTTGTCTTTTAAGGTTGTGTGGAGTTTACCTCTTTTTTCTTTCTTCTTTCTTTTTTTTTTGTCTTTTCTCTTTTTTATAATTTAAATTTTTAAAGCCTATTATATTTTTCTACATTTATTCCTTCATTTCCTTTTTCTACTGTTCTTTTCCCTTTGCAGTTAATCTTTAATGTATATAAACCTTCATCTAACTCTATTTAACTTTGTGTGTCTATTCTTTCCTTCTTTTCTTTCTTCTCTTTCCTCTAAACATGTTTGTTCGTTTTGTTTTCATTGCTTTATTCTCACTTGGCACCTTGCTATAGATTTGTTTTCCAGTTTGTGCTTTAGTTAGTTTTGTTCTTAGCTGGTAAATATAATTTTTTATTTACTTTATTCACTTGGTCAATCTATTGTACTTAAGTTTTGTTGGACCTTTTTTTTTTTTTAACTTTGCTTATGGGTGTATATATGTGTATATTACATTATTTTCAGTATTATTTGCCTGATTTTGTAACTTCCATTTGTCTTGGATTCCTTTTTTAAATCCCACTTAATGCCATAACAAACCACTTGTGGAATCTTTGTTCCTGACCAGACATCAAGCCCTGAGCCTTTGGAGTGGGACTACTGACTCTAAGACCCTAGACTACCAGAGAATTAACCCTAGGGAGTATCAAATAGTGAGAACTCACACAAAGGAAACCACTTTAATGCAAGACCCAGCATCACCCAACCATCAGTAGAACCCTGTGCAGGGTGCCTCATCTAAACAACAAACAAAACAAACATACAAACCCAGCCATCAACAGACAGGATCATCACCTCACTCAGCCTTGTCCATCAAGGAAAAACAAACAAAAAACTCAGCACATGTGTCACCCTATGTGAAGCTTACATAAACCACTGGACAAACCATAGGAGGGAGAAAACCAAAAGGAGAGACAAATTTAACCTTGAAGGATGGGAAAAGGAGACTTCAAAAAGAATAATGAAAAGGCAGAGAAATATTACACAAATGAAGGAACAAACTAGAAACACAGATGTCCAAATAAATGAAGAATAAATAGGAAAACTACCTGAAAAAGAATTCAGAATAATGATAGCAAAGATGACCAAAAACCTTGAAAACTAAGTGGAGAAAATGAAACAGTCAGTTAACAAAGACCTAGGAGAATTAAAGAATAAACATACAGAGATAAACAACACAATTACTGAAATTAAAAATACTTTCTAAGGAATCAATAGCAGAATATATGAAGTAAAAGAATGAATCAGTGAACTGGAAGATAACATGGTGGAAATAACTTCCAAATAGCAGGATAAAGTAAAAAGAATAAAAAGAACATAGAATAGTCTCAGAGACCTCTGGTACAGTATCAAATGCACCAACACTTGATATATAGGAGTCCCAGAAGAAGAAAAGAAAAATAAAGCATATGAGAAAATTTTTGAAGAGATTGTAGTTGAAAATTTCCCCAACATGGAAAAGGAAATAGTCAGCAAATCCAAGAGGCACAAAAAGCCCCATACAGGATAAACCCACAGAGAAACACATCAACACACACACACTTATCAATCTAACAAAGACTAAACACAAAGAAAGAATACCAAAAGCAGCAAGGAAAAAACAACAAGAGAAACCCCATATGCATAACAGCTGATCTTTCAGCAGCAACTCTGCAGGCCTGAAGGAAATGGCAGGATATATTTAAAGTACTGAAAGGGAAAAATCTACAACTAAGATTACCGTACCCAGCAAGAATTGCATTCAAAACTATTGAAGAACAAAAAAGCTTTACAGACAAGAAAATTTAAGAGAATTCAGTACCACCAAACCAGCTTTACAACAAATGTTCAAGGGACTTATAGAGTCAAGAGATACAAGACAATAAAAGAGAAAATGGTGATAGGAACATATATGTCAATAATTACTTTAAATGTAAATGGATTAAATGCTCCAAACAGAAGACACAGACTGGCTGAATGGATAGAAAAACAAGACCCATATACATGCTGCCTATAAGAAACCTACTTCAGACCTAAAGAAACATATAGACTGAAAGTGAGAGAAAGGAAAAATATATTCCATGTAAATAGGAAGCAAAAGAAATCTGGAGTAGCAATCTTCATATCAGACAAAATAGACCTTAAAAATAAAGAGTATTAAGAGATAAGGAAGGACAGTACATAATGATCAAGGGATCAATCCAAGAGGAAGACATAACAATTGTAAATATCTATGCCCCCAACATAGGGGCACTTCAATACATAAGACAAACACTAACAGTCAAAAAAGGAGAAACTGACAGGAACACAATAATAGGAAGAGACTTTAACACCCACTCACACCAATGCACAGATCATCAAAAGAAAATTAATAAGGAAACACAAGTCTTAAATGATGCATTAGATGAGATGGATCTCAGTGATATCTGCAGGACACTCCATCAAAATTAAGAAGAATATACCTTCTTCTTAAGTGCACATGGAGCATTCTTCAGAATAGGCCACATCCTGGGTCACAAATCAAACCTCAGTAAATTTAAGAAAACTGAAATCATATCAAGCATCTTCTCTGACTGCAGAGCTAAAACTGTAAGAAATACAAACACATAGAGATTAAACAACATGTTTCTAAATACCCAACATATTACTGAAGAGATCAAAAGGGAAATAAAAAAAATTCCAGCAACAGATGACAATGAAAACATTAAAATTCAAAACTTGTTGGATGCAGCAAAAGCAGTTCTAACAGGCAAGTTTATAGAAATGCAATCCTACCTAAAGAACCAAGAAAAATATCCAATAGACAACCTAACTTTACACCTAAAACAACTGGAAAAAGAACAAGAAACCCCTCAAAATTAGTAGAAGGAAAGAAATCATAAAGATCTGAGCAGAAGTCAATGAAAAAGAATGAAAGAAACAAAGCAAAGATTAATAAAAGTAAAAGATGGTTCCTTGAGAAGATAAACAAATTTGACAAACTTTTAGCCAGATTCATCAAGAAATATACTGAGAAGAATTAAATCAACAAAATTAGAATTGAAAAAGGAAATGTTACAACAGACAATGCAGAAATATAAAGGATTATAAAAGACTGTTATGAACAATGATATGACAATAAAATGGATAACTTGGAAGAAATGGAGAGATTCTTAGAAAAGTTCAATCTTCCAAGACTGAACCAGGAAGAACAGCCCAATTACAAGCACTGTAATTGAAGCTGTGATTAAAAAATCTCCCATAAAACAAATCCCAGGACCAGATGGCTTCACAGGAGAATTCTATCAAATATTTAGAGAAGAGCTAATGTCTATCCTTCGAAAACTCTTTCAAAAAATTTCAAAGGCAGAAACACTTCCAAACTCATACTATGAAGCCACCATCACCCTGATACCAAAACCAGACAAGGACAACACAAAGAGAGAAGACTACAGGATGATATCACTAATGAACATAGGTGCAAAAATTGTCAACAAAATTTTAGCAAACAAAATTCAGCAACACATCAAAAACTCATACACCATGATCAATTTGGGCTTGTTTCAGGGATTCAAGGATTCTTCAATAGACACAAATCAATCAATGTGTTACACCATTTTAACAAATGGAAAGATAAAAACCATATGATCATCTCAATGGTTGCAGAAAAAGCGTTTTACAAAATTCAGCACCAATTTATGATTAAAACTCTTCATAAAATGGGTATAGAGGGAATCTATCTCAACATAGTAAAGGCTATGTATAAAATATGATAAGCCTACAGCAAATATTATTCTCAATGGTGGAAAAACTGAAAGCATTTCCCCTAAGGTCAGGAACAAGACAATGGACTCCACTTTCACCACTATTACTCAGCATAGTTCTGGAAGTCCTAGCTAAAGCAGTCAGAGAAGAAAAAGAAATAAAAGGAATCAAGATCAGAAAAGAAGTAAAGCTCTCACTGTTTGCAGATGACATGATACTGTACATAGAAAACCTTAAAGATAGTATCAGAAAATTACTAGAGTTAATCAGTGGACTTAGCAAAGTTACAGGAAACAAAATCAATACACAGAAATCACTCACATTTCTATATATTAACAATGAAAAATCAGAAAGAGAATTTAAAGAATCAATCCCATTCACTGTTGCAACAAAAAGAATTAAATATCTAAGAGTAAACTTAACTACAGAGACAAAAGAACTTGTACACAGAAAATTATAAGATGCTAATAAAATAACTCAAAGAGGACATAAACAGATGGGGGGAGATATACCATGTTTCTGGGTAGGAAGAATCAATATTGTGAAATGACTAGCTACCAAATACAATCTAAGATTCAATGCAACCCCTATCAAATTCCCAGTGACATTTTCACAGAAGTAGGAGAAAAAATTTCACAACAAATATGCAAACACAAAATACCCCAAACAGCCAAAGCAGTCTTCAGAAAGAAGAATGGAGCAGGAGGAATCCACCTTCCTGACCTCAGATTATACTACAAAGCTACTGTCATCAAGACAGCATGGTACTGGCACAAAGACAGAAATGTAGAACAATGGAACAAGATAGAAAGCCCAGAAATAAACCCATGCACCTATGATTACCTTATTTTTGAAAAAGAAGGCAAGAATATACAATGGGGCAAAGACAGCCTCTTCAATAAATGGTACTGGGAAAACTGGACAGCTACATTTAAAACAATGAAATTAGAACACTTCCTAACACCATAAACAAAGGTGAACTCAAAATGGATTAAATACCTGAATGTAAGACCAGAAACTTTAAAACTCTTAGAGGAAAACATAGACAGAACACTTGATGACATAAATCAAAGCAAGATCTTCTGTGGCCCACCTCCTAGAGTAATGGAAATAAAAGCAAAAGTAAACAAGTGGGACCAAATTAAACTTAAAAGCTTTTGCACAGCAAAGGAAACTCTAAGCAAGGTGAAAAGACAAACCTCAGAATGGGAGAATAAAATAGGAACTGAAATAACTGACAAAGGATTAATTTCCAAAATATACAAGCAGCTCATACAACTTAATCCCAGAAAAACAAATAGCCAATCAAAAAGTGGGAGAAAGAGAAACCTAAACAGACATTTTTCCAATGAAGACATGGCTAACAAACATATGAAAAGATACTCAACATCACTCATTATTAGAGAAATGCAAATCAAAACTGCAATGAGATATCACCTCACACTGGTCAGAATGGCCCTCATCAAAATATCTACAAACAATAAATGCTGGAAAGGGTGTGGAGAAAAGGGAACACTCTTGCACTGTTGGTGGGAATGTAAATTGACACAGCCACTATGAAAGACGATATGGAGATTCCTTAAAAAACTAGGAATAAAACCACCATATGACCCAGAAATCCCACTCCTAGGCATATACCCTGTGGAAACCAAAACTGAAAGAGACACATTTATCCCATTGTTCATTGAAGTACTGTTTATGATAGATTGAACATAGAAGCAACCTAGATATCCATGAAAGATTAATGGATAGAGAATTTGTAGTATAGATACACAATGGAAAAGGAATACATTTGAGTCAATTCTAATGAGGTAGATGAGCCTTGAACCTTTTATACAGAGTGAAGTGAGTCAGAAAGAGAAAGACAAATACTGTATTCTAACGCATATACATGGAATCTAGAAAAATGGTACTGAAGATTTTATTTATAGAGTAGCAAAGGAAAAACAGACATAAAGAATAGATTTATGGACATAGGGAGACAGGAGGAGACGGTGAGATGGATGGAAAGAGTTACATGGAAACTTACATTATCGTATGTAAAATAGATAACCAATGAGAATTTGCTGTATCGCTCAGGAAATTCAAACAGGGGCTCTGTATCAAGGTAGAGGGGAGGGTTCGGAAGGTAAAGGGGACGGGGGTTCAAAAGGGAATGAATATGGCTGATTCAGGTTGAGGTTTGATAGAAAGCAGTAAAATTCTATAAAGAAAGTATCCTTCAATAAAAAAAAAATAAAATATGCTCTTGAACAACCAAAAAGTAAGGAAAAATTGAGTTGAGTTCAGTTGCTCACTCATGTTCGACTCTTTAAACCCCATGAATCACAGCACTCCAGACCTCCCTGTCTATCAAATTCATGTCTATCCAAATTCATGTCCATCGAGTCAGTGATGCCATCCAGCCATCTCATCCTCTGCCATCCCCTTCTCCTGCCCCAAATCCTTGCCAGTATCAGGGTCTTTTCCAATGAGTCAACCCTTCGCATGAGGTAGCCAAAGTATTGGAGTTTCAGCTTAAACACCAGTCCTTCCAATGAATACCCAAGACTGATCTCCTTTAGTATGGACTGGTTGGATCTACCTGCAGCCCAAGGGACTCTTAAGAATCTTCTCCAACAATGCATTTCAAAAGCATCAATTTTTCAGCACTCAGCTTTCCTCACAGTCCAAATCTCACATCCATACATGACCACTGGAAAAACCATAGCCTTGACTAGATGGACCTTTGCTGGCAAAGTAATGTCTCTGCTTTTTAATATGCTATCTAGGTTGGTCAAAACTTTCCTTCCAAGAAGTAAGCACCTTTTAATTTCATGGCTGCAATCACAATCTGTAGTGATCTTGGATCCCAAAAAACTAAAGTCTGATACTGCTTCCACTGTTTCCCCATCTATTTGCCATGAAGTGATGGGACCAGATGCCATGATCTTAATTTGCTGAATGTTGAGCTTTAAGCCAACATTTTCACTCTCCTCTTTCACTTTCATCAAGAGGCTTTTTAGTTCTTCTTCACTTTCTGCCATAAAGGTCATCTGCATATCTGAGGTTATTGATATTTCTCCCAGCAATCTTGATTCCAGCTTGTGCTTCTTCCAGCCCAGCATTTCTCATGATGTACTCTGCATAGAAGTTAAATAAGCAGGGTGACAATATACAGCCTTGATGTACTCCTTTTCCTATTTGGAACCAGTCTGTTGCTCCATGTCTATTTCTAACTGTTGCTTCCTGACCTGCAAATAGATTTCTTAAGAGGTGTATCAGGCGGCCTGGTATTCTCATCTCTTTCAGAATTTTCCACAGTTTATTGTGATCCATACAGTTAAAGACTTTGGCATAGTAAATAAAGCAGAAATAGATGTTTTTCTGGAACTCTTTTGCTTTTTCAGTGATCCAGTGGATGTTGGCAATTTGATCTCTGGTTCCTCTGCCTTTTCTAAAACCAGCTTGAACATCTGGAAGTTCATGTATTGCTGAAGCCTGGCTTGGGGAATTTTGAGCATTACTTTACTAGCATGTGAGGTGAGTGCAATTGTGCAGTAGTTTGAGCATTCATTGGGACTGCCTTTCTTTCTGATTGGAATGAAAACTGAAATTTTCCAGCCCTGTGGCCACTGCTGAATTTTCCAAATTTGCTGGCTTATTGAGTGCAGCACTTTATTTCTTTCTTTTTTTTTTCCTTTGTGCTCATTCAGAATTCACTTTTTTTTCCATTTGTTTTTATTAGTTGGAGGCTAATGACTTTACAATATTGTAATGGTTTTTGCCATACATTGACATGAATCAGCCATGGATTTATATGTATTCCCCATCCCAATTCCCTCTCCCACCTCCCTCTCCACCCGATCCCTCTGCAGCACTTTCATAGCATAATCTTTCAGGATTTGAAATAGCTCAACAAGAATTCCATCACATCCACTAGCTTTGTTCATAGTGATGCTTTCTAAGGCCCACTTGACTTCACATTCCAGGATGTCTGGCTCTAGATGAGTGATCACACTATTATGATTATCTGGGTCACAAAGATCTTTTTTGTACAGTTCTTCTGTGTAATCTTGCCACCTCTTCTTAGTATCTTCTGCCTCTCCTAGGTGGGTACCATTTCTATCCTTTATCGAGCCTATCTTTTTATGAAACGTTCCCTTGGGATCTTTAATTTTCTTGAAGAGATCTCGTCTTTCCCATTCTGTTATTTTTCTCTATTTCTTTGCATTAATTGCTGAGGAAGGTTTTCTTATCTCTCCTTACTATTCTTTGGAACCCTGCATTCAGATGGGAATATCTTCCCTTTTCTCCTTTGCTTTTCACTTCTATACTTTGCATAGCTATTTGTAAGGCCTTCTCAGGCAACCATTTTTCCTTTTTGCATTTCTTTTCCATGGGGATGATTTTGATCTCTGTCTCCTGTACAGTGTCACAAACCTCCATCCATCATTCATCAGGCACTCTGTCGATAAGATCTAGTCCCTTAAATGTATTTCTCACTTCCACTGTATAGTCATAAGGGATTTGATTTAGGTCATACCAAAATGGTCTAGTGGTTTCCCTACTTTCTTCAGTTTCAGTCTGAATTTGACAATAAGGAGTTCATGATCTGATCCACAGTCAGCTCCTAGTCTTGTTTTTGCTGACTGTATAGAGCTTCTCCATCTTTGGCTGCAAAGAATATAATCAATCTGCTTTTGATGTTGACCATCTGGTGATGTCCATGTGTAGAGTCTTCTCATGTTGTTGGAAGAGGGTGTTTGCTATGAGCAGTGTGTTCTCTTGGCAAAACTCTGTTAGCCTTTGCCCTGCTTCATTCTGTACTCCAAGGCCAAATTTGCCTGTTACTCCAAGTGTTTCTTGACTTCCTACTTTTGCATTCCAGTCCCCTATAATGAAAAGGACACAGGAAGGCTGAGAGGAGCTACTCCACCTTCAAGGTCAGGAGGTGCAGCTGTGAGGAGATACCCCTCAACCAACAGAAGGAGCAGTGGCAGTGCTTTGCTGGAGCAGCTGTGAAGAGATAACCCACGTCCGAGGTAAGAGAAACCCAAGTAAGACAGTAGGTGTTGCGAGAGGGCATCAGAGGGCAGATACACTGAAACTATAATCACAGAAAACCAGCCAATCTGATCACAGGATCACAGTCTTGTCTAACTCAGTGAAACTAAGCCATGCCGTGTGGGGCCACCCAAGACCTATGGGTCGTGGTGAAGAGGCCTGACAGAATGTGGTCCACTGGAGAAGGGAATGGCAAACCACTTGAGTATTCTCGCCTTTAGAACCCCCATAAACAGCATGAAAAGGCAAAATGATAGGATACTGAAAGAGGAAATCCCCAGGTCAGTAGGTACCCAATATGCTACTGGAGATCAGTGGAGAAATAACTCTAGAAAGAATGAAGGGATGGAGCCAAAGCAAAAACAATAACCAGTTGTGGATGTGACTGATGAGAAGCAAGACCAATGCTGTAAAGAGCAATATTGCATAGGAACCTGGAATGTTAGGTCCGTGAATCAAGACAAATTGGAAGTGTTCAAACAGGAGATGGCAAGAGTGAATGTTAAAATTCTAGGAATCAGTGAACTTAAATGAACTGTAATGGGTGAATTTAACTCAGATGACCATTATATCTACTACTGTGAGCAGGAACCCCTTAGAAGAAATGGAGTAGCCATCATCTTCAACAAAAGAGTCCAAAATGCAGTACTTGGAGGCAATCTCAAAAATGACACAATGATCTCTGTTCGTTTCCAAGGAAAACCATTCAATATGGTAATCCAAGCCTATGCCCCAACCAGTAACACTGAAGAAGCTGAAGTTGAATAGTTCTATGAAGACCTACAAGATCTTTTAGAACTAACACCCCCAAAAAAACAAACAAACAAAAATTGACCAACCTAGAGAGCATATTAAAAAGCAGGCATTACTTTACC
Organism: Hydropotes inermis; assembly: GCA_020226075.1. Taxonomy (NCBI): domain Eukaryota; kingdom Metazoa; phylum Chordata; class Mammalia; order Artiodactyla; family Cervidae; genus Hydropotes; species Hydropotes inermis. Next base: position 253,693 of record CM035270.1, read on the forward strand.
AACAAAAGTCCATCCAGTCAAGGCTATGGTTTTTCCAGTAGTCATATATGGATGTGAGAGTTGGACTATAAAGAAAGCTGAACATTGAAAACTGATGCTTTTGAACTGTGGTGTTGGAGAAGGCCCTTGAGAGTCACTTGTACTTCAGGGAGATTCAACCAGTCCATCCTAAAGGAAATTAGTCCTGAATATTTATTGGAAGGACTTATGTTGAAGCTGAAACTCCAATACTTTGGTCACCTGATGCAAAGAGCTGACTCATTTGAAAAGACCCTAATACTGGGAAAGATTGAAGGTGGGAAGAGAAGGGGATGACAGAGGAAGAGGTGGTTGGATGACATCACCAACTCAATGGACATGAATTTGAATAAGTCCCGGGAGTTGGTAATGGACAGGGAGACCTGGCACGCTGCAGTCGAAGGGGTCACAAAGAGGCAGACACGACTGAACAACTGAACTGAACTGAAATTGGTACACTCACCATGGAAAACAGTATAGCAGTTCCTAAAATACTGAAAAAAAAAAGCTACCATAAAATTTCACTTTTGGGTATATCCATAGAGAAAGACAACAGGATATTAAAGTGATATGTGCAGTCTGATTCTTATTGCAGCATCGTTCACAGTAGCCAAGATACAGAAACAAAATGCCTTTCAATTAAAGAAAGCATAAAGAGAATGTGAATGGGATATTATACATCTGTGAGAAAGAAATGCTGCTAGTTGAGACTGATAGTCTTAAGGATGTTATGCTAAGTGAAATAATTCAGAAAGAAATATATAAATAATGTATGGTATTTTTATATTTGGAATGTTGCAATAGTGAACCTCATAAAAACTGAGAATAAAAAGTTGGTTGCCAGTGGCTGGGAACAGGAAGTGATCCGTAAAAGGGTACAAACTTTTAGAAGTAAGATGAATAATGTCTGAGGATCTAATAGAAACATGGTGACTATAGCTAATAATAATATATTATATAACTGAAATTTGCTGACAGTGTAGAACTTAAATATTCACACACATATGCAAAGATAAAAATATACAGTGTTGGATGTTTTAACTAGATGGTGGAAATATTTTCACAATGTATATGTATATCAAATTACAATGACATGACTTAGATATTTTATTTGTCAACAATTTTATTTGTCAACTATATGTCAATGATATTGGGGAAACTTTATGTATTCAGTGTAAAAAATAGTATTTTAAACAGCCTTTACAATCTTTCACTAAGATATCTGTGAAAGCAAGAAAATAGATGTAAACTCAGTACTACATCAGACTAATGGGGAGTTTGATGCCAAAATTTGGGGGAAAAAATCTGCCAGATGCACATACATCTTAAATAATCCTGCTCATAATTCACTCCTCTTGGCACACTCAGGCTTCCTCATGATAAAGACAACACTAGAATCAAGATCAAGAGGTTTGATGATTTGTCCCCTATGATTTAGAGACTCAGAGTCTTGAATAGTTCAGAAAATTGCTTACTCCTCCCTATACGACCAGAGGCAACCCTAGTCACGTATGACCTGCCCTGAGATTGTCCGTTTGTGATTTTTCAGCACTTTCCCACAGATCTTAATGCAGTGACTCTTTGGTAATTTTACCTTATTTTGTTTGTTTTTCTCCCTCTATGAAACATACTCTTTGTAGACAAGGATTATTTATTAATTATCTCTGCATTTCTACTTCCCTAGCGTATTCTTTATGACACAAAAGCTCATAACAGATGTTTGCTGAGTTGAAATAATGCAGTTAAAATTGAATTAGTGTTTTTTTATTGTATGAAGTATTGTCATACATTTGCACAGAAAAAATTTATAAAAGCACTTACTGTGATTCATAAATAGATGCTTTCAATATAAATTACTTTTCTCAAAGTATAAGTTTCCAGAAAATAAACACATTCATTCAGACTTATAAATAAATCAAAGCAAAATGCATCTGTACCTGGCTGTGTTACAGATTGTATAATGTAATTTTCCAAATTAATGGAAATTACATTTCCATTTCTCTGAATAACAAGAGTTTCTTTCTATAGTGCTGGTTTCTGTGAATGATAAGACTTTTAACAATTTCTCAAGCCAGACTTATAGAAATCTTCTTATATTCTTGTGCTTATAATGCCTTCTCATTGCTGAATTCTATTTTGTCTTTTAAACATAGAATTAATATGCTACTACAGAATCCTCTTTTCATATTTATGATATAGCAATGCCAGGAAGCCTACATCAAATTGACTTAGCAAGCATGCACACAAAATGCCCTAATAACCAGTTATTCTGCCTTCTGTTTCACTCCCTTGATGTTTAATTTAATCTCCATGCTACAATAAAATACATATATGGCCAAATCAATGCCTTGCTTAAGGTCCGTTGATGGCTCCCATCACTTAGACTTCTTCTGACATAATTCTCATGTTTATGACTCATGTTTATCTCATGACTTCTCATTATATAATTTTTGCCTACTCCCTTTAAATATTGTCATTACTGCACTCTCCCTTCAAAATAATATTCAAAGCATTCTATACTTTTCAAAATCTTTAAAATGTTGTCTTCAATCCAGTCAAATCAGCTGATCACTTCAACTGATTTGTCTTCTTTTGCCTCACCATCTTTTACATGTATTTTCTCCAAGAGAAACAACAAGCTAGTTATCATTTTTGTGTGGTATCAGTATAGAATTTGCATACTTTTATTATTTTACTTATTATATTTGATTATAATTATTTATCCACATATCTGTCTCTTCTTCTATTTATTTCCCTGCATCCAAGCCAAGAAACTTGTGTGTGTGTACTCAGATGCTCAGTCATATCTGGCTCTTTGCAGCCCCATGGACTATAGCCCACCAGGCTCCTCTGCCCATGGAATTTTCCAAGCAAGAGTTCTGGATCAGGGTGCCATTTCTTACTCCATGTAATCTTCCTGACACAGGGATCAAACCCATGTCTCTTATGTCTCCTGCATTAGCAGTTGGATTCTTTATCACCAGCGGCACTTGGAAGGCCTATCAAGAATCTTGTTGTTCAGTCACCAAGTCAATCCTGTACCAGTCAGTTGTTCCATACAGGGTTCTAACTGTTGCTTCTTGGCCTGCATACAGGTTTCTCAGGAGACAGGTAAGATGGTCTGGTATTCCCATCTCTTAAAGAGCTTCCCACAGTTCACTGTGACCCATATAGCTGAGAATCTTATTGGTCTTTAGATCTACAGAGTATAAAAGAGCAACTGAGATGTAATAAACTCAAGAATAAGGAATAGCTGGGTCAATGATTTTTAGTGTTTTTTTTTGTTTGTTTGTTTAAGACACTAAGAGCTTATTTAACCAAATATTTAGATTTTTGCCTCCTCTGACCCTTCTGTGATTTTAGACAATAATTGTGAATTATATTACTCAATATCTGTCCAATATACATTTATGTTCATATTGGCATAAGACAATAATATAAATATATATTATAAAGTCATGTGTAAAACAAGTGTGAGGATGAGAAAATCTTTTCTATTTTTTTCCACATTCTCAATGAATCCTCTCAAATAGTTTTGTTGTACAATATACTACCTATTCTAATTCAGGGCTATTGCAATTGTTGAAGTGACAAAAGAATCAATTTCTACTGTATAGGGTTTTCTGTTTTTATTTATTTTACGGAGAGCATAAACTTGAACTGTTATTTCTTCACAGCATGAGAGGAAAGAAGAGAACACTTTTTTTTTTTAATGACCACAGTAAAAAGTGAAAATCTTGAAAGTACATGTTTTATAACTATTAGGGAGTGATTTCTGGAGAAGGCAATGGCACTCCACTCCAGTACTCTTGCCTGCAAAATTCCATGGATGGAGGAGCCTGGTAGGCTGCGGTCCATGAGGTTGCTAGGAGTTGGACACGACTGAAGGACTTCACTTTCACTTTTCACTTTCATGCATTCACTTTTCACTTTCATGCATTGGAGAAGGAAATGACAACCCACTCCAGTGTTCTTGCCTGGAGAATCCCAGGGACGGGGGAGCCTGATGGGCTGCCGTCTATGGAGTCACACAGAGTCGGAAACGACTAGAGTGACTTAGCAGCAGCAGCAGCAGGGAGTGATTTCATGAATCATTAAAATGGACAGGTTTAGGAATTACTATTAAGAAAGGTAATCACCATGGAAAAAGAACTTTTTGTTGAGTTGTTTTTGAATGTTTTACCTATCACTATGTGTTAGCTAGAGCTGTTTTGTTGCTGGAATCATGACACAGATAAAGATAAAGCCTTCAACCTGTACCAAAGATAACATAAAAGACGATCAAGATTCCATTGCTTGAACAGACTCTAATCAGATAGCTACTATTCTTAAACAAAGGTGATGAAAACTAGCTTTATGATGTCTTTTTGCTTAGAGGTCAAGTTCTAGGGGAGAAATATGAACCAAAATAAGAGTTGCCTAGTAGTACTTCACAGTGGGGTACGTTCTTTCTCTCCCTTGTAGGTGGAATCCTATTGAATAAGTGCAATTTCCATTCTCTGTCTTCCATGGTCTGATAACAAAGGGAAGGAAACCAGTTTAAAGATGGAATGTGTTGTGAGGTCCTAACTACTCTGTCTTCTCCCCAGTGCTCATCACAATGACTAACAAGGTTTGTTAATACGGGGGAAAGCTTCAGCAACTTTGTAGATCAGAACTAGGTGTCATCTTATTTCAAGAAGGTGAAAGAATTTCTGCTCTCTTATGCCCAATGGAGTCAAACTGAAGGCATCCATAACTGAAAAAAAAAAACTCCTAAGAGAAAATATTTAATAGGTGTGAGGATGAGATGGAGAGAAAAGGAAAGTGGGGAAGAAGCCGACAGGCCCTGCTCAGGAGCTGAGGGATGACAGGGGGGCCTCTGTGTGCCTCCGAGAGTGGTTGACAGTGTTTCAATTCTGAAAGAAGCATCTGTTATAAATAGTACAGTGAAGTACAGGAGTGTAGTACCTTTATGTATACCACACCCAGGTTGTCATGCAAGGAAGATCTTTGGAAAAATGCCCCTCAGCCCCTTCAGGCATCTGCAAGGAGATAGTGACATACTTCTACCAAATGAAGAAGAAATAATAAAAACACTATGAGAATCTGGATAGATCCCATTAATATGATGTTCTCCTAACCCTTTAAATTCCTACTTCTATAAGAGAAAAATAGATAAGTATAAACTATGTTTTTAAGAATAGATTAAAGGTGAAAAAAACATGGAGCATAAAAAAATCAAAATAAGACACTGCCATTTCTCTGGAATATCTGGGTCTTTGGTAACCTCAAGTTACTAAAAAGAAAAGGTAAAATGTTGAAAACACATGTTTCATGTCCTTGATGAAATTTAAAAGGAAACAAAATTTATCACCCTGTTCCTCAGCTTTCATTGAGTGAGAGAATCCTTTTAGAATCTTGTGAAACTGATGGAATCCACCCAGAAAAAATGCATATGCCAACACTCTCACAAGAAAATGTTTGCAGAAAATTTTAGGAGCTTTATAAGCTCCCTCAAATACGTCTGCTGATCCCAGATTACCCTTTATTATTCTGAGCTCTCCAGAGAAACAGAATTAGTAGAAACAGACTGTTTCTTATATGTATGAATTATCTTACATAATCATGGAGCCTGAGATCCATACTACAAGGTCTGTAGTTGGCAAGCTGGAGACCCAGGGGATCTTGTGGTGTGAGTCCCAGTCCAATTCCATTTCCTACCTCAGTTTGAAGACAGGCAGACAGTTTTCCTGTCTGAGAATGCTTACTTACTCAGCAGTTTTGTCCTATTCAGGCCTTCATTTGATTGGGTGAATCCTGCCCACCTTGGGGAAGGCTGCCTGTGTTCCTCAGTCTAGAGATTCAGACATTAACCTCATCCAGGAACATCCTCCCAGACATCCAAGAATAATGTTTAACCAGATATCTGAGCACTCTGTGGCCCAGTCAATTTAGCACACAAAACGAACCATCATAACTTTTCATCAAGAGAAAGATGTCATGAGAAAGATGAATATATGATATCCTGTATATGTGAAATCTTAAAAATGTTATAAAATAACTTGTTTACAAAACAGAAATACACTTACAGACATAGAAAATAAAGTCATGATTTTGTTGTTTTCCAGTTGCTAAGTTTTATTAGACTCTGTGACCCCATGGACTGTAGCACACCAGCCTTCTTGTCCTTCGCTGTCTCCCAGAGTTTGCTCAAGTTCATCACTATTGAGTGGGTGATGCTGTCTAACCATCTCATTCTCTGCTGCCCTTTTCTCGTTTTTCCTTCCATCTTTCCCAGCATCAGGATCTTTTCCAATGAGTTGGCTCTTTGCATCAGGTGGCCAAAGTATTGGAGTTTCAGCTTCAGCATCAATCCTTCCAATGAATTTTCAGGGTTGATCGCTTTTAGGATTGACTGGTTGGCTCTCCTTGTTGTCCAAAGGACTCTCAAGATTCTTCTCCAGCACTACAATCTAAAAGCATCAATTCTTTGGTGCTCAGCCTTCTTTATGGTTCAACACTCACATCCATACATGACTACTAGAAAAATCATAGCTTTGGCAACTTATGATTACCAAAGGGGAAAGGAGAGGAGAGATAAATTAGGAGTTTGAGGTTGACATATGCAAACTGCTATACACAAAAGAGATAAGCAGTAAGGTCCTACTGTATAGCATAGGGTACTACAATATCTTATAATAAACTATAGTGAAAAGACTAAAAACAAGACTGCATACATATATATAAAACTGCATCACTTTGCTGTACATCAGAAACTAACACATTTAAACTAACATACTTAGACAAAAATTTTTAATTAGAAAAAGAGAAAAGTGTCATAAATAAAGCACAATCTGAGATAAGCTAACATTGACAGTTCAGTTCAGTTCAGTCACTCAGTTGTGTCTGATTCCTTGCAACCCCATGAATCAAGCACACCAGGCCTCCCTGTCCATCACCATTACTCCCAGAGTCTACCCAAACCCATGTTCATCCAGTCGGTGATGCCATCCAGCTATCTCATCCTCTTTCAGCTCCTTCTCCTCCTGCCCCCAATCCTTCCCAGTATTAAGGTCTTTTTCAATGAGTCAACTCTTCTCATGATGTGGCCAAAGTATTGGAGTTTCAGCTTCAGCATCAGTCCTTCCAATGAACACCCAGGACTGATCTACTTTAGGATGGACTGGTTGGATCTCTTTGAGGTCCAAGGGACTCTCAAGAATCTTCTCCAATACCCCAGTTCAAAAGCATCAATTCTTTGAACAATGGAGATGTTTACTCTATTTATAAATAAGAAGATGCATTAAAGTAAAGATTTACTTTTTTTCAGGTTAATCTATAGGTAAAATATACCTTTAGTAGAAGCCCTCCAAGAATTTTTCAAGTCACTTGACACACTGATCTTAAAATCAATGTGAAAAAAATCAAAGGCCTGAAATACATTCCTTGAGTTAAAAAAGTATTCCCTGAGTTAAAAAAGGCATTTATTTTGCCAGGTTATCAGAGTTTATAAAGATACCAAAGTTAAAATAATATGACCTTGATTCAGGTATAGAAATGGAATAAGTAGGCCAAAGAAACAGACACATACATCCTAGTTACATTTTCTATATCTCAGGTGTGGCACTGCAGATAGTGGGCAGAGAAAGAATTGTTCAATAGATGGGGCAGACACATTTGTCTTACAGGGGGAATGAAGTTGGACTGCCACATTGTGCCACACATAAATATCATTTTTCTGATCTAAGTCTGATTGTGAACCTTAAACAGAATAGAGAAAATGTGACAGTAATAATTGGACACTAGCCCTCAAGTTCCTTCCCTCCACCCTGCCCTTGACAATGAGTGTAGTTTGTGTTTGAGGGGATTTTACACTTCTGATTAGATTACCTGATATGCCAAAGGTGAGAGATTTGTGTAGTCTTAATGTTTCCCAATGAGTTACTTGAGTTAGGCAAAAGGAAGATTATTCTGTGTAGGTCTCATCTAATGAAGTAAACTCTATAAAAGAAGACCCCTGAAGGAAGAGATTCAAAACAAACTCCCTTCCTGCTTATCGTGAAGAGGCAGAGAGTCATGTGTGAATTGTCTTATAGTTGCAGGGAAATGGGTTCTGTTGACAGCCTGAATGAGCCTGGAAGGGGACCCCAATGCACAGTTGACAACCCAGCATAGCTCACACATAGATTTCAGCTTTGTGAAACTGAGCAGAGGACACAGTTAAGTTGAACCAATATACTTGCCCTGCAAATGATAAAATAAATATGTGTTGATTTAAGTCAATTAGTTTGTGGTAATTTGTTATGCTTTCTTGGTGGCTCAGACTGTAAAGAATCCACCTGCAAGGCAGGATACTTGGGTTCAATAATTAGTTAAAATGAAAGTGAAAGTCACTCAGTTGTGTCCAATTCTTTGCAACCCCATGGACTATAGAGCTCATGGAATTTCCCAGGCCAGAATACTGGACTGGGTAGCCCTTCCCTTCTCCAGGAGGTCATCCAACTCAAGGATCAAACCCAGGTCTCCCACATTTCAGGTAGATTCTTTACCAGCTGATCCACAAGGGAAGCCCAAGAATAAAGGAGCAGGTAGCCTATCCGTTCTCCAGTGAATCTTCCCAACCCAGGAATTGAACCTGGGCTTCATTTACCAACTGAAAGAAGGGAAGCCAAATAATTATTTCAGTTCAGTTCAGTCACTCATTTGTGTCTGACTCTTTGTGACCCTGCACACAAGGCTTCCCTGTCCGTCACCAACTTCTGGAGTTTACCCAAGTTCATGTCCATTGAGTCAGTAATGCCATCCAGCCAACTCATTCTCTGTTTTCCCCTTCTCGTCCTGCCTTCAATCTTTCCCAGCATAAGAGTCTTTCCAAATGAGTCAGCACTTCACATCAGGTGGCCAAAGTATTGGGATTTGAACTTCAATATCAGCCCTTCCATTGAACACTCAGGATTGATTTCCTTTATAACAGACTAGTTGGATCTCCTTGCAGTCCAAGGGACTCTCAAGAGTCTTCTCCAAGTCGATAGTTCAAAAGTATCATTTCTTCAGCACTCAGCTTTCTTTATGGTCCAACTCTATACATGACTACTGGAAAAACCACAGCCTTGACTAGACAGACTTTTGTTGGCAAAGTAATGTCTCTGCTTTTTAATAAGGTGTCTAGGTTGGTCATAACTTTCCTTCCAAGGAGTAAGCGTCTTTTAATTTCATGGTTACAATCACCATCTGCAGTGATTTTGGAGCCCCAGAAAATAAAGTCAGCCACTGTTTCCCATATATTTGCCATGAAGTGATGGGACCAGATGTCATGATCTTAGTTTTCTAAATGTAGAGCTTTAAGCCAAGTTTTTCACTCTCCTCTTTTACTTCCATCAAGAGACTCTTTAGTTCTTCATTTTCTGCCATAAGGGTGGTGTCATCTGCATATCTGAAGTTATTGATATTTCTCCTGGCAATCTTGATTCCAGCTTGTGTTTTATCCAACCCAGCATTTCTTATGATGTACTCTGCATGTAAGTTAAATAATCAGGGAGACAATATAGAGCCTTGAGATACTCCTTTTCTTATTTGGAACCAGTCTGCTCTTCCATGTCCAGTTATAACTTTTGCTTTCTGTTCTGCATACAGATTTCTCAAGAGACAGGTCAGGTGGTCTGGTATTTCCATCTCTTTCAGAATTTTCCACAGTTTATTGTGATCCACACAGTCAAAGGCTTTGGTATAGTCAATAAAACAGAAAAAGATGTTTTCCCCAAATTATCTTGCTTTTTCTTTTTCTTTTTTCCCATTTATTTTTATTAGTTGGAGGCTAATTACTTTACAATATTGTAGTGGTTTTTGCCATACATTTACATGAATCAGCCATGGATTTACATGTGTTCCCCATCCTGATCCCCTCTCCCACTTCCCTCTCCATCCCATCCCTCTGGGTCTTCCCAGTGCACCAGCCCTGAGCACTTGTCTCATGCATCCAACCTGGGCTGGTGATCTGTTTCATCCTTGATAGTATACTTGTTTCAGTGCTATTCTCTCAGAACTCCCCACCCTCGCCTTCTCCCACAGAGTCTAAAAGTCTGTTCTATACATCTGTGTCTCTTTTTCTGTTTTGCATATAGAATTATCATTACCATCTTTTTAAATTGCATGTATATGCGTTGGTCTTTATCTTTCTGGCTTACTTCACTCTGTATAATTGACTCCAGTTTCATCCATCTCATTAGAAGTGATTCAAATGAGTTCTTTTTAATGGCTGAGTAATATTCCATGGTGTATATGTACCACAGCTTCCTTATCCATTCGTCTCCTGATGGGCATCTAGGTTGCTTCCATGTCCTAGCTATTATTATCTTGCTTTTTTGATGATCCAGCAGATGTCGGCAATTTGATCTCTAGTTCCTCTGTCTGTTCTAAATCTTTGAACATCTGGAAGTTCAAAGTTCACATTTTGTTGAAGTTGGGCTTGGAGAATTTTGATCATTACTTTAATAGCATGTGAGATGAGTGCAGTTGTATGGTAGTTTGAACATTCTTTGGCATTGCCTTTCTTTGGGATTGGAATGAAAACTAAACTGACCTCTTCCAGTCCTGTGGCCACTGCTGAGTTTTCCAAATTTGTTGGCATATTGAGTGCAGCTCTTTCATTTTCATCTTTTAGGATTTGAAATAGCTCAACTGGAATTTCATCACCTCCCCTAGCTTTGTTCATAGTGATGCTTTCTAAGGCCCACTTTACTTCACATGCCAGGATGTCTGGCTCTAGGTGAATGATCACAACATCATGATTATTTGGGTCATGAATATCTTTTTTGTATAGTTCTTCTATGTATTCTTGCCACCTCTTCTTTATATCTTCTGCTTCTGTCAGGTCCATACCATTTCTGTCCTTTATTGAACCCATCTTTGCTTGAAATGTTCCTTTGGTATCTCTAATTTTCTTGAAGGGATCTCTAGTCTTTCCCAAATAATTAGTTAAGGAATACATAAAATAAAAAGATGTAAAAGATGACAAAAACATAAACTATGAGAAGTGGAAGTAAAAATGTAGTACTTGCAAAATGCACTAAAACTGTTGTTTTTCAGTAGCTAAGCCATGTCCAACCCTTTGTGATCCCATGGACTGCAGCACACTAGGCATCCCTGTCCTTCACTATCTCCTGTAGTTTGCTAAAACTCAAGTCCATTGAGTTAGTGATGCCATCCAACCATCTTATCCTCTGTCACTCCCTTTTCCTCCTGCCCTCAATTTTTCCTAGGATCAGGGTCTTTCTCAATAAGTCAGCTGTTTGCATCAGATGTTCAGAGTACTGGAGCATCAGTTTCAGCATCAGTCTTTCCAATGAGCATTCAGGATTGATTTCCTTTAGGTTGTCTGGTCTGATCTTGCTGTGCTAAGAGCTCTCAAGAGTCTTCTCCAGCACCACAGTTCAAAAGCATCAGCTCTTCAGTGTTCAGCTTTCTTTGTGGTCCAACTCTCACAATGAGTGACTGTGAACTTAAAATAGACTGCTATATAATATATTGATATATAGGTTGATATATAAGAACCTCATGGTAACCAAATACCAACAACTGATAACAAATATGCAAAAATAGAGAAAGGGATACAAGCATAAAACTAAAGAAATTTGTCAAATCATAAGGAAAAATAAATAGAAAAAATAGAGGACAACCAAAAAACAAGTAAAAAATGGCAATAAGTACATACTTATTAATGATTACTGTAAATGTAAATGAACTAAATACTCCAGTCAAAAGACAGTTGAATGGATTAAAAAAAAAAAAAGGAAGACCCATATATGTGCTGTCTAACAGAGACTCACTTCAGATTTAACAGCACATATAGATTGAAAGTGGGGGGGATGGAAAAAAATATTCCATGCAAATGGAAATAAAAGAAAGCTGAGGTAGAAATACTCATACCAGACAAACTACACTTTGAAACAAAAACCTAAATACATTAGAGAACCTAAATACATAAAGCAAATATTACATAAAGGATAAATTTATACTCATACAATAATAGTAGGAGACTTTAACACATACTTACATCATAGATATATCACCCAGACAGAAAATCATTAAGGAAATATTTGCAGTAAATGACACATCAGATCAGATGGATTAACATTCTATATAATATGCATTTTATGTATTTTATATATGTATATATATATGTACATATACACACTCATATATATATATATATATATATATATATTTACATACATACACATGTATATATATAAAATATTATTCCCCATATAACAGAATACATATTCTTTTCTGGTGCACATGTAACATATTCCAGGATAGATCACATGTTATATCACAAGCAAGTTTCAGTAAATCTAAGACTGAAATCACATCAAGCTTTTTTTCCGCTCACTACCATTTAAATTTGAAATAAGTTATAAGAACAAAAACTGGAAAAACCACAAATATTTGAAGAATATGGGACATGTCACTAAATAAGCAATGAGCCATTGAAGAAATCAAAGAGGAAATAGACTAATTCTTTGAGACAATGAAATAGAACCATAATGTTCCAATATCTGTGGTGTGCAGCAAAGGCAATTCTAAGAGAAATGTTTGTAGTGATACAGGCCTACTCCAGAAAATCTCAAATAAATAATCTCACCTTACACATAAAGGAACTAGAGAAAGAAAGACAAGGTCCATAGTTAGTATAATAAATAAAACAATAAATAACAGCAGAAATAAATAAAATAGAGACTAAAAAGTGATGTGCTCAGTCACTTCAGTCATGTCTGACTCTGCAACTCCATTGTTTCTAGCCCGACGGAGTACTCTGTCCATTGGATTCTCCAGGCAAGAATACTAGGGTGGGTTTCTGTGATCTTCTCCAAAATAGAAATAGAAAAGATAAGTGAGATTAAGAGCTGCTTCTTTGAAAAGATCAAGAAGTTGACAAATCTTTAGCCAACTCAGCAGTGACCACAAGACTGGGAAAGGTCAGTTTTCATCCCAATCCCAAAGAAAGGCAATGCCAAAGAATGTTTAAACTACTGCACAATTGAACTCATCTCACATGCTAGCAAAGTAATTAGCAAAATTCAAAATTTTCCAAGCCAGGCTTCAACAGTACATGAACCATGAACTTCCCAATATTCAAACTGGATTTACAAAAGGCAGAGGAACCAGAGATCAAATTGCCAACATCCGCTGGATTATCGAAAAAGCAAGAGAGTTCCAGAAAATCATCTTTACTGCTTTACTGACTATGCCATAGCCGTTGACTGTGTGGATCACAATAAACTGCAGAAAATTCTGAAAGAGATGGGAATACCAGACCACTTTACCTGCCTCCTGAGAAACCTATATGCAGGTTAAGAAGCAACAGTTAGAATCAAACATGGAACAACAACTGGTCCTAAATTGGAAAATTGGAGTATGTCAAGGCTGTATATTGTCTCCCTACTTATTTAACATATGCACAGTACATCATGAGAAACACTGGGCTGGAGGAAGCACAAGCTGGAATCAAGATTGCCAGGAGAAATATCAATAACCTCAGATATGTAGATGACAGCACCCTTATGGAAGAAAGCAAAAAAGAACTAAAGAGCCTCTTGATGAAAGTGAAAGAGGAGAGTGAAAAAGTTAGCTTAAAACTCAGCACTCAAAAAACTAAGATCATGGCATCTGGTTCCATCACTTCATGGCAAATATATGGGGAAACAGTGGAAACAGTGGCTGACTTTATTTTCTGGGGCTCCAAAATCACTGCAGATGGTGATTGTAACCATGAAATTAAAAGACGCTTACTCCTTGGAAGGAAAGTTATGACCAACATAGACAACTTACTAAAAAGCAGAGACATTACTTGGCCAACAAAAGTTGTCTATTCAAGGCTATGGTGTTTCTAGTAATCATGTATGGATGTGAGAGTCGGACAATAAAGAAAGCTGAGCGCCAAAGAACTGATATTTTTGAACTATTGAGTTGAAGAAGACTCATGAGAGTCCCTTGGACTACAAGGAGATCAAGCCAGTCAATCCTGAAGGAAATCAGTCCTGAATATTCATTGAAAGGATTTATGAGGCAGCTGAAGCCCCAATATTTGGCCACCTGATGTGAAAAACTGACTCCTTGCAAAGACCCTGATGCTGGGAAAGATTGAACGCAGGAGGAGAAGGGGGCAACAGAGGATGAGATGGTTGGATGGTATCAGCAATTCAATGTACATGAGTTTGAGCAAACTCTGGGAGCTGGTGATGTACAAGGAAGTGTGACATGCTGCAGGCCATGGGATCACAAAGAGTCAGACTCCACTGAGCAACTGAACTGACTGACATGCAAAAGAAGGAAATTAGACCATATATACAAATAGACTAAAAATGCATTATAGACTTAATAAGATCTTAAACTGTAAAACTCCTAGAAGAAAACATAGGCAGTACACTCTTTGACATTGGTCTTAGCAATATTTTTTTGGCTATGTTTCCTCAGGCAAGGAAAACAAATTTAAAAGTTTGAAAAATGGAACTGCATGAAACAAAAGCAGGAGAAAAGGGAATCTATTTGTTGGTGGGAATGTAAATTAGTGCAGCCACTAAGAAAAACAGTATGGAGGAGTTTCTTTAAAAAAAATAAAAATAAAACTACCATATAATCCAGCAATTTCACTTCTGGGTATTCACCCTAAGAAAATAGAACCACTAACTTTAAAAAAATGTATAAACCCTTGTGTTTATTGCAGCATTACTGACAATAGCCCAGACATGGGATCAACCTAAACGCCTGTCAATTGGGCTTCCCAGGTGGTACTTGTGGTAAATAACATGCTGGCCAATGCAGAAGACCTAAGAGACATATGTTCAGTCCCTGGGTTGGGAAGACCCTGGAGGAGGCCATGGCAACCTACTTCAGTATTATTTCCTATAGAATCTGATGGACAGATGAGCCTGGCGAGCTATGGTTCATAGGGTTGCAAAGAATCAGACACGACTGAAGTGAGTTCAAGCAGGCATCCACATCTATCAACAGATGAATGGATAAAGATGTCATATGCAATAGCCTATTACCCAGCCATAAGAAGAAAAGAAATCTTGCCATTTGTGACAAGATGGTTGTACCTCAAATGTATTGTGCTAAGTAAAATAAGTCGGACAGAGAAAGACAAATACTGTATAGCCTCCCTTATGTGTGAAATCTAAAAATAAAACAAATAAAAGACTAACAGACTTATAGAGACTTATAGAGTGCAAACTGGTGGTTACCAGAAGGTAGAGAAGTGGGCGTTTGAGCAAAATAGGTGAAGGGAATTAAGACATACAAACTTCCAGTTATAAATATGTCACAGGGATAAGAAATATAGGCAATAAAATTATAATAATTTTATATAGCAGCATATGGTTACTGGACTTGTGATCATTATTAATGCATTTGATTCTTGGATCACTGTGTTGTATACCTGAAACTAACAATCTTATATACCAACTGCAATTAAAAAAAAAAAAAAGTATCCTAGGCAATGTGGGTCTTTCTCCTGGCAGGCAAAATGTGATTTAGTTTAAGAGAAACTCAAAAGAGGAAAGTATAGAGAATAACATAACAAAATCCTGGATCACTTCTTCACTAACAAAGAGTTGGGGGTGGGGAATGGAATCTAACTAAATATGGCTGTTGTGAGAAATTATATAATAATTTATAAAAAGTGCTTAGAACAATGGTTCTTACTCCAAATTGACCATTATAGTTATCTGTTGCTCTTTTAAAATATGGTGATGCCTTGGCTGCAGCCTAGAATGAATCAAATCCGAATCTCTTCATATGACTGACTTAGTGATTGTAATGTATGGCCAGAGCTGAGAACCTTAGAATATTACCAGGCATACAGTAAATGCACCATTTATGTTATCTGTCATCATCTTAATACCAATCCATTGTGCTAAACACATGAACATTTAGTAATATTTGCTTCAACTTATATTTTATAGAAATTTAAATATTAACTTCCTTGCTATCTGTTCATGATTTCAGCATATATCTACCACAAGTTAAAATGCTGTCATGAATTTGGTAGGTATATTTTCTTGCCAGTGTTTCTATGATATTAGGATTAATTTTGTATTCATAAGCAGTCTTCTTGAAAACTTAGATGAAAAGAGTCATGTTACACATGCCATCACTGTAATATTCTCATTAAAGCTTTATGTCTAAAAAAAAAGAAAATAAAAATAAATTTAAATCCAAGATGAATATTTTCTATAAGAATTAAGTCAATACAGACCATGAATTTAAATGTAAAATTATAAACATATAGAAAAAAGGCAGAAAATCCTCTAGATCTAGGGTTAGATCAGACACTGAAAGTATCACTCTTAAAAGAAAAACATTATTAAATTAGATTTCATCAGAGGGAGAGAACTAAGATGGCAGAGGAATAGGATGGGGAGACCATTTTCTCCCCCACAAATTCATCGAAAGAACATTTGAACGCTGAGCAAACTCCACAAAAAAAACTGATCACTAACAGAGAACATCAGACACCCAGGAAAGCAGCCCATTGTCTTCAAAAGGAGGTGGGACAAAATATAAAAGATAAAAAAAGAGACAATAGAGTTAGGGACACAGATCCATCCCGGGAAGGGAGTCTTAATAGAGGAAGTTTCCAAACACCAGGAAACCCTCTCACTGGCCTGAGGTCTCACTGGTCTGAGGGAAGTTTTTGAATCTCGGAGGGCAACATAACTGGGAGGGAAAATAAATAAAACCCACAGATTACATGCCTAAAAACAACTCCCAGCAGAAAAGTACCCCAGATGCTCGCATCTGCCACCAGCAAGTGGGGGCAGAATGTAGAGAAGTGAGCGGCATTGCTTAGGGTAAGGACCGGACCTGAATGCCCTGAGGGCAATCTGAGGGAGCTAATGCGAGATAGCAACTTAAACTGTGGGATAGCAAGAGAGAGAGAATTAACCTGGGAAAAGCCCTAAATTTAGGCACTACACGCCTGTTCCCAGAACGAAGGACTGAGCGAATAGCAGAGAAAAGCTAGCCGGCTGCGGACTGGCCCATCCCCTGCCGGAGGCAGGAGGCAGGGCGGAGGGGAAAGGGGAAAACTCAGCCCCAGAGTTGGCATCCCTTACCAAATGGCAAACAGGCTTCCAGCTTCTAACCAAAGACTTCCTGAGATTCTGGATGGTCAACATCTGTGAGGAGGGTCGCAACGAGAAATCAGCTTCCCAGAAGGGACACAAGGTGCACCCAAATGGTGCACACAGAAACTGAGGCTGAGACTGCAGAGGGGATAGGTGCACGGCACCCAGGGGGAGTGTGCTCATCAAGCTCCTGGCTGCCTGAGCTGCTCCAACCAGGGAAGGCACAAAACTCAGGCCCTACTGAGTCTGCATCTTTGTGGAGTACCCGAAAACCTGAATCTGAGCGGCTTAGGCCTGGGAAGTGCACGAAACTCAGGGCCCGCTCATTGTAGAGTAGCTTGGAGCCTGAGCAGTGTAGACAGGGAAAGCACACACACCGCCAGCGGGGGCAAACCCAGTGTGGCCGGAACACTGCGAGTGCTCCCCACACCCACCAGTGATAATTGTCTGCAGTGCCCCTCCCTCCACACAGCAGGACTGAACAAGCGAACCTAAAGAAGAGACCACCTCTACCGGCTTGTGTCAGGGCAGAAATTAGACACTGAGGAGACCTGCAAACAGAAGCCAAATACACAAAGGGAACAGCTTTAGAAATGACAAATGCAACAGATTAAAATCCCTACTACACTGCAAGGGGCCTATAGCTATCGAGAAGTGTAAGCTGGAACAAGGAGCGATCTAAAACTGAACCAAACCCACATTGCCTACAACAGCTCCAGAGAAATTCATAGATATATTTTTACTATTATTATTTTTTAATTAAATTTTTTCTAATTCTTATTTTTAAGCCCTCTATTACTCCTTAATTTTCATTTTTATAACCCACTATAACCTGCCCCCCCCAAAAAAGACCCTATTTTTAAAGCAAACTTCATATATATTTCTTAATTTTTTTGTGTTTTTGTGGTTTTTTAATATTGTAATTTTAAGAGTCTAACAACTACCCTAGATTTTTAATCTTTGTTTTTCAGTATTTGATATCAATTTTGGACATTTAAGAATCCAAATTTCAGTACCCATTTTTACTCAGGAGTGTGATTACTGGTTTGATCACTCTCTCCCCCTTTTGAAACTCCTTTTTCTCCCCCAGATCACCTCTATTTCCTCCATCCCCCTTCTCTTCTCAATCCAATTCCGTGAATCTCTATGGGTGTTCTGGATTGCGGAAACACTTAGGGAACAGAGTACAACCTGGATCTGTCTCTCTCCTCTTGAGTCCCCCCTTTTCTCCTCCTGCTCACCTCTATCTCCTTTCTCCCTCTCCTCTTCTTCATGTAACTCTGTGAACCTCTCTGGGTGTCCCTCGCTGTGGAGAATCCTCTCACCATTAACCTAGAAGTTTTATTATCAGTGCTGTATGGATGGAGAAGTCTTGAGGCTACTGGAAGAACAAGACTGAAATCCAGAAGCAGGAGGCTTAAGCCCCAAACCTGAGAACACTAGAGAACTCCAGACTATAGGAAACATTAATTAATAAGAGATCACTCAAAAGTCTACATACTTACAGTGAAACCAACCACTACCCATGAGCCAATAAGTTCCAGAGCAAGACATATGACACAAATTCTCTAGCAACGCAGGAACATAGCCCAGAGCGTCAATATACAGGCTGCGCAAAGTCACACCAAACACATGGACCCATCTCAAAACTCACTACTGGACACTACATTTGACTCCCGAGAGAAGAAATCCAGCTTCACCCACCAGAACACCGATGCAAGCTTCCCTAACCAGCAAACCTCGATAAGCCAAACATCCAGCCCCATCCACTGGGAGAAACCTCCAAAATAAAAAGGAACCACAAAAAAAAAAAAGGGGGGGGAATCACAGACTACCAGAATACAGAAAGGCCACCCCAAACACAGCAATCTAAATAAGATGAAAAGGCAGAGAAATACCCAGCAGGTATAGGAACATGAAAAATGCCCACCAAGCCAAACAAAAGAGAAGGAGATAGGGAATCTACCTGAATAATAATTTAGAATAATGACAATAAAAATGATCCAAAATCTTGAAAACAAAATAGAGTTACAGATAAATAACCTGGAGACAAGGACTGAGAAGGTGAAAAAATGTGTAACAAGGACCTAGAAAACATAAAAAAGAGTCAATTAAAAATGAATAATGTAATAAATGAGATCAAAAACACTCTGGAGCGAAGCAACAGTAGAATAACAGAAGCAGAAGATAGGATAAGTGAGGTAGAAGATAAAATGATGGAAATAAATGAAGCAGAGTGGGAAAAAAAAAAGGATTAAAAGAAATGAGGACAACCTCAGGGATCTCTGGGACAATGTGAAATGCCCCAACATTCGAATCATAGGAGTCCCAGAAGAAGAAGACAAAAAGAGAGGCCATGAGAAGATACTCGAGGAGATAATCAGTGAAAACTTCCCCAAAATGGGGAAAGAAATAGTCACAGAAGTCCAAGAAACCCAGAGAGCCCCAAACAGGATAAACCCAAGACAAAACACACCAAGACATATACTAGTCAAATTAACAAAGATCAAACACAAAGAACAAATATTAGAAGCATCCAGGGAGAAACAACTAATAACACACAAGGAGATTCCCATAAAGATAACAGCTGATCTTTCAATAGAAACACTTCAGACCAGAAGGGAATGTCAGGACATACTTAAAGTAATGAAAGAGAATAACATACAACTGAGATTACTGTACCCAGCAAATGTCTCATTCAGATGTGAAAGAGAATTCAAAAGCTTTACAGACAAGCAAAATTTGAGAGAATTTAGCACCACCAAACCAGCGGAGTTGGTTGAGGAGTTGCTTGTATATTTTTGAGATTAATCCTTTGTCTGTTGCTTCATTTGCTATTATTTTCTCTCAATCTGAGGGCTGTCTTTTCACCTTACTTATAGTTTCCTTTGTTGTGCAAAAACTTTTAAGTTTTATTAGGTCCCATTTGTTTATTTTTGCTTTTATTTCCAATATTCTGGGAGGTGGGTCATAGAGGATCCTGCTGTGATTTATGTCAGAGAGTGTTTTGCCTATGTTCTCCTCTAGGAGTTTTATAGTTTCTGGTCTTACATTTAGATCTTTAATCCATTTTGAGTTTGTTTTTGTGTACAGTGTTAGAGAGTGTTCTAGTTTCATTCTTTTACAAGTGGTTGACCAGTTTTCCCAGCACCACTTGTTAAAGAGGTTGTCTTTTTTCCATTGTATATCCTTGCCTCCTTTGTCGAAGATAAGGTGTCCATAGGTACATGGATTCATCTCTGGGCTTTCTATTCTGTTCCATTGATCTATATTTCTGTCTTTGTGCCAGTACCATACTGTCTTGATTACCAGTCCAGGTGGGATGCATGAGACAAGTGCTCAGGCCTGGTGCACTGGGAAGACCCAGAGGAATCGGGTGGAGAGGGAAGTGGGAGGGGGGATCAGGATGGGGAATACATGTAACTCCATTGCTGATTCATGCCAATGTATGACAAAATCCACTGAAATGTTGTGAAGTAATTAGCCTCCAACTAATAAAAATAAATGAATAAAAAAAGTTTCATGCAATCAAAGATCAAAAGAAAGCGGGAGTCGCAATACTTAAAATAGACTTCAAAATAAAGCCAGTGAAAAGAGACAAAGAAGGGCACTACATAATGATCAAAGGATCAACCCAAGAAGAAGATATAACAATTATAAATATATATGCACCCAACATAGGAGCACCATAACATGTAAGGCAAATGCTAACAAGAATGAAGGGGGAAATTAACAATAGCACAATAATAGTGGGAGACTTTAATACCACACTCACAGCTATGGACAGATCAACTAAATGGAAAATTAACAAGGAAACACAAACTTTAAATGACACAGTGGTCCCCCTAGACCAAATTTATACCTATAAGACGTTTCACCACAAAAAAATCAATTTCACCATTTTCTCAAGTGCACATGGAACCTTCTCCAGAATAGATCACATGCTAGGCCATAAATCTAGACTTGGTAAATTAAAAAAAAATAGTGAAATCATTCCAGTCATCTTTTCTGACCACAATGCAGGAAAAATCAAAAGCTATTAAAAATTCCAACATATGGAGGCTAAATAACACGCTTCTGCAAAGCCAACAAATCATAGAAGAAATAAGAAAAGAATCAAAATATGCATAGAAACAAATGAAAATGAAAACACAACAACCTAAAACCTATGGGACACTGTAAAAACAGTGCTAAGGGGAAGGGTCATAGCAATACAGGCTTACCTCAAGAAACAAGAAAAAAATCAAATAAATAATGTAACTCTTCACCTAAAGCAACTAGAGAAGGAAGAAATGAATAACCCCAGGGTTAATAGAAGGAAAGAAATCTTAAAAATTAGGGCAGAAATGAATGCAAAAGAAACAAAAAAGACCACAGCAAAAATTAGCAAAGCTAAAAGCTGGGTTTTTGAAAAGGTAAATAAAACTGACAGACTGTTAGCTAGATTCATCAAGAAACAAAGGGAGAAGAACCAAGTCAACAAAATAAGAAATGAAAACGGAGAGATCACAACAGACAACTCTGAAATGCAAAGGACTATAAGAGACTACTATCAGCAGCTCTAGGCCAATAAAATGGACAACTTGGAAGAAATGGACACATTCTTAGAAAAGCATAACTTTCTAAAACTGAACCAGGAAGAAATAGAAAATATTAGACCCATCACAAGCACGGAAATCAAAACTGTAATCAGAAATCTCCCAGCAAACAAAAGCCCAGGGTCATATGGCTTCACATCACAGCTGAATTCTACCAAAAATTTAGAGAAGAGCTAACACCTATGTTACTCACACTCTTCCAGAAAATTGCAGAAGAAGGTAAACTTCCAAACGCATTCTATGAGGCCACCATCACCCTAATTCCAAAACCAGACAAAGATGCCACAAAAAAAAGAAAACTAAAGGCCAATATCACTGATGAACATAGATGCAAAAATCCTTAACAAAATTCTAGCAAACAGAATCCAACAACATATTAAAAAGATTATACATCATGATTATACATCATGACCAGCCCAAGTTCCTGGGCTTTATCCCAAGAATGCAAGGATTCTTTAATATACACAAATCAATCAGTGTAATACACCACGTTAACAAATTGAAAGATAAAAACCATATGATTATCTCAATAGATGCAGAAAAAGCCTTTGACAAAATTCAACATCCATTTATGATAAAAACTCTCCAGAAAACAGGAATAGAAGGAACATACCTCAACACAATAAAAGCTGTATATGACAAACCCACAGCAAGCATTACCCTCAATGGTGAAAAATTGAAAGCATTTCCCCTGAAATCAGGAACAAGACAAGGGTGCCCACTCTCACCACTACTATTCAATATAGTTTTGGAAGTTTTGGCCACA